>ML776838.1:379030-394027 GCA_009831015.1 Picea engelmannii
GAGAAGGGGAAGAGAGAGAGAGAGAGAGAGGAGTATAGGGGGAGGGAAGGACAAAGGGGAAGAAACAAAGAGAGAGATTCAAAGAGGGGGGATATAGAGAGGGAGTGGATGTGATAGTGTGGGGAATGGAAAGGTGAGGTCTAGGTATAGGTCATGGTATAAGTCTAGTTCTATGTCTTGACATGCCTTGCTAGGTCTAAGTCAAGGGAATTTCTCTCCTTACCATGCCTTGCCTTGCAATGTACCACTCTTACTAGTGTGTTGTGTATGTGTTATATTATTTTCATGGGAAGAACTAGTGTCTACGTTGCTATTGGGAATGTGTTATATTATTTGCACAACTAATTCTTGTGTCTGCTACATTGCGCTAGGAACAGAGGGAGGTTTGAGGGGGGAAACATGTCTCATTTTTGCCTCGTTTTTCGTGTTGCCTCAATTTTTGCATCCATTGTTGGGTGGTTTTTCGGCACATGGTTTTCTATTTCCGGTTAAGGAATTAGAGTTGTTGACTAATCTAGGACATTGGGTTAGGGTTTTTGATGTTGTTGGCTCCTATATGTATATTTTATTGTAAACAATGTATCACTATGAATGAATATAGAATATGTTGATTTTATCTATTTGGGTTTTTAGGGGAAAAATCTCGGTGTAATGTTGTATTTTCTATTTCATCTTTTTTGTTCTTTTATTGAAAATCTATTTGTAGTAAAATATTGTACAAGGTTAAAATATACATTTGGTATTAGAGCTTTGTTAGATTAAGGGGGATGCCTTTGTGGTCAATGGTTTGGATCGGGAGTGTGATAAGCCTTGTTATAGTGGGAGATCTATGGTATTGATTTTTCAGGTGAAAGAAATGGCGAGCAGTTCGAAAATGGAAATAGAGAAGTTTAATGGGAAAAATTTTGAGCTATGGAAACTCAATATGGAAGATATTTTGGTGGAAAAAGATCAGTGGATTGTGGTGGATCTAGGTAATTCACCTATAGGAACTTCAAAAAATGATTGGAAAAAGTTGGATCAGAAGGCGAAGAGGACAATACCATTGTGTCTCTTAGATTTAGTATTATTGAATGTGTCAAAGGAAGATACAACCAAAGATTTATCGGATAAGTTGGGGAAGTTGTATCAGTCTAAGTCCCTAGTAAATAAACTTTTTCTAAGAAAGAAGTTATATAACCTGAGGATGAAAGATGGAGACTCGATGGAAGAGAATTTGAATGCCTTCAATATTGTGGTAATTTAGTTAGTATCTGATGATATTAAAATTTCAAATGAAGATAAGTGTATCAGTTTACTGTGATCTTTACTAGACTCATGGGATAGTCTAGTTGTGGCCATAGGTAGGAATACAACTACCTTGAAATTTGATGAAGTGGTCTCATCCTTGTTTTCAGAGGAGATGAGATAGAAGAACATGAAAGGATAGAGAACATATGCATTATTTGCAAGAGAACCCTCCTAAGAAAGAAATATATCTAAGTCCTCAAGTGGGAGATCTAATTCTAATGGTAGATATCAATCTCGTGGAAATTTTGTAAAGGTATGCTGGAGATTTGGAAAACAAGGGCACTACAAGAAGCAGTGTAGATCCAAAATTGATAAAAAATAAGGTATCTAAAGAAACTCCTTCTATAGAAGAAAAGACCTCCAAGGAAGAAGGAGGGGATGTGTACTTGGCTTCTTCAAGCACACATGTAGATCATGAGGCATGGTTGGTTGACTTGGGTGCATCCTTTCATATGAATCCCCATAGGGAGTGGTTTTGTGAATATGAAAGGTATGATGGAGGTAATGCTTTCCTAGGTGATTACTCGACAACTAGAATCATAGGATGCATAAAATTAAATTTGAGGCTCATATATGGAAGGATTAGAACAATACCTGGTGTTCTTCACATCCCATGTTTGACCATAAATTTTATTTCTGTAAGCAAAATGAACGATGTAGGGGTAAAAACAACATTTGAAAAGGAAACCTATGGGATGGTTCGAGGAGAAGTGGTGTTGCCGAAGGGAGTTCGATTTGGAACTTTGTGAAAGATGCAAGGAAGCACTATTAGTGATGGGTGTAATAGTTCCATTTTTCTTGATATTGGATTTGAAGAAGAAATAACTCATATAGTCTCCAGAGAAAAGGTTATGTTGTGGCATCAAAGATTGGGGAATATCGGAGAGAAGGCTCTTCGACTACTACACGGTAAAGGTATGGTTGAAGGTATGTCTAAGTGCTCTCTGGATTTTGATTTCTATGAACATTCTGTATATGGGAAGCAAAATCGGGTAAGATACCCCTCTGGGGCAATGAGGGAAGAAGGAATTTTATAACTAGTTCACAATGATGTGTTTGGACCTGTGTCGGTTCCATCATTGGAAAAATATGTGTAGTATGTCTCATTTATAGATGAATTCTCGAGGAATACTTTGACATATTTCCTCAGGAAGAAATATGAATTCTTTGACATGCTTAAAGAGTTTAAGGCTCTTGTTGAGAATCAAACAAAGAAAATAATTAAGGTGTTGAAGACAGATAATGGCAGAGAGTTTTGTGGGAATAAATTTTAATAATTCTCTAAGAAGTGCGGTATAGCAAGGAAAAATACTACTCCATATAAACCTTGGTATAATGGATTTGTAGAAAGGATGAGCATGACGTTGATGGAAAAAGAAAGGTGCATTCTCAGTGGTGTCAGGTTGGGGAAAGAATTATGGGCAGAGGCAGTGGTTATTGCATGTTACATGGTCAACAAATCACCCTCATCAGCGGTGGATGAAAAGACTCCACAAGAGGTATGGATTGGTAAGAAACCTTCTCTCACACATATCAAGGTATTTGGTTGTGAGGCCTATGTTCATGTTCCAAAGGAAAACAAGAGTAAGCTAGATAATATGGCTAAAAAGTGTATCTTTATTGGGTATAAAGATGGTATCAAAGGTTATAAGCTTTGGAACCAAGAAACTAAGAAGGTTGTGTATAGCCGAGATGTGGTATTTAGAGAAATGAAGGATGTTGTTAAACAAGAAGTCCTACCAAGTAAGGAAAACAATAGAAAATAGAGTTTGATTTAAACCATGATGAATCCGACTCTATAGAAGAACATGAATCAAAAGAAGAAAATCATCATACTCCAGTATTGAGGAGATCGGTTCAAGAAATAAGGCTACTAGAAAGGTATACTCCATCTGATTTATATTCAAATTTTTCTTTGTTTGTTACTGATGATGATCCTAGAACTGTCAGGGAGGCAGTGGATTCAAAAGATGGAGATATTTGGAAAAAAGGCCATGGATGAAGAAATGGTAGACTTGGATAAGAATGAGTCTTGTGATCTAGTGGAGTTTCCAACTAGAAGAAATCCCATTGGCAACAAATGGGTATTTAAAAATAAGATGAATGCAAAAGGAAAAGTGGAGAAATACAAAGCTCGGTTAGTAGAAAAGGTTTATTCTTAGGTTGAGGGAATTGATTTTGCTGAGATTGTTTCTCCTATTGCCAAGTTAACTTCTATAATATTTATGTTATATATTGTTGTTGCATTTGATTTTGAAGTAGAACATATGGATGTGAAGACAACATTCCTACATGGGGATCTGGAAGAAGAAATCTATATGAAGCAGCCAAAATTCTTTGTTGTGAAGGGAAAGAAGGAGTTGGTATGCAAGATGAAAAATTCCCTGTATGGTTTAAAAGAATCACCAAGGATGTGGTATAAAAAAATTGATACTTATATGCTGGGACTTGGCTTCACAAGAAGCAAAGAGGATCAATGTGTGTATTTTTAATTAATTAGCGATCATTTGATTTATTTGGTCTTGTATGTGGATGACATGTTGTTAATAGGAAACAACAAGGAGATTATCCAAGATGTGAAAACTCGGTTGTCCTCTAAATTTGACATGAAGGATATCGGTGCTTCAAATTTCATTTTCGGCATGGAAATTAAAAGAGATCGAAAAAAAGAGGAAAATCTGGTTAAATCAGAGAAAATATGTCAAGACAATATTGTAGAGGTTTAATATGCAGGAATGTAAACCGGTCAAGGTCCCTATTCTTGTTGGTGTAAAGTTATCTATGGATCAATTCCCAAGACACAAGAAGAGGAGGAGGACATGTCTCATGTTCCATATGCGAGTTCAGTTGGTAGTTTGATGTATGCAATGGTATGTACTAGACCATACATTCCACATGTAGTGGGAGTTTTGAGAAGGTATATGTCAAAACTAGGGAAGGAGCATTGGACAATAGTAAAAAGGGTTTTCAGGTATTTTCATGGCACTTCTAGCTATGGATTATGCTACCAAGTAATACCAATATTGGACATAGTGTTGGACATATGTGGCTCTGTGGATGCATATTGGGCTGGAGATCTAGATTGTAGGAGATCTACAAGAGGTTATGTGTTAAATCTGTTTGGAGGAGCAATCAGTTGGATGAGCAGAAGATAGGATGTAGTGGCACTTTAAAATACATAAGCTAAATATATGGCAGCCACTCATGCAAGTAAGGAATAAAGATGGTTACAAATATTGTTTTCAGGTATAGGGTTGGTACAAAAAGGTGTAATGATAGATTGTGATAGTCAGAGTGCAATTTTTTTGGCGAAGAACCCGACTTATCATTCAAAGAGAAAGAATATTGATATTCAATATCACTTTGTGAGAGACATGGTTGAAGAAAAGAAAGTGTTGCTGATGAAGGTGGACACTTTGAAGAATATTGCAAATTCATTAAAAAAATATGTGAGCACTAAGAAGTTCTCTTGGTTTAGAGGATCCATGGAAATTGTTTCCCTGGATTGTTGACTATGTAACACTATAACCCCCTATATGCAAAGAAAAAAACAAGTGGGAGAATGTTGGGAATGTGTTATATTCTTTACACGACTAGTATTAGTGACTGCTATGTTGCGTCGGGTGTACAGGGGGGTTTGAGGGGGGGACTGCTAGGCCACTCCTTCAGGGGTTCAAGGGAAACACCCCTGAGATTTTTTTTTCCTCGAGAAATGTATCACATTTTGTTTCCTCGTTTTTTGTGTCTCCTCGATTTTTGTTTCCATTGCTAGGCGGTTTTTCGGCACATGGTTTTTCCTGGTGGTTTTTTATTTCCGGTTAAGGAATTAGGGTTGTGGACTAACCCAAGTCATTGGTTTAGGGTTTTGGATGTCTGTAGATCCTATATGCATTTTGTATTGTAAACAATGTATCACTATGTATGAATATAGAATATGATGGTTTTCCCGGTTTGGGTTTCTAGGGGAAAAATCTCTGTGTAATGTGTGTATTTTCCATTGTATTTTTTCTATTCTTTTATTTAAAATCTATTTGCAATAAAATATTGTACAAGGTTAAAATATACAGTTGCATTGGGTGCATAGGGGGTTAAGAGGGTGGTGGAGCACCCCCTTTCCTAGGGCATCATAGGGGTTTGGGGGCAACACCCTCGAAAAAAAAAATTGGCAGTTTTTTGTGTCCATTTTTGGGTGGTTTTTTGCCACATGGTTTTTTCGATGGTTTTCTATTTTCGGTTAAGGAATTGGGGTTGTTGAATAATATGAGTTATTGGATTAGGGTTTGGGGTGTTAAGAGATCCTATATGTATATTATATTGTAAACAATGTATGAGATGATGAATATAGAAGATATTGGTTTTCTTGGTTTGGGTTTCCAGAGGAAAAAAATATTTTTAATGTGTTTATTTTCCATTGTATCTTTTCTATTCTTTTATTGAAAATATGTTTGTAGTAAATAATTGTAAAAGGTTAAAATAAACAAAGAGTGTGGGAGGGAGAGAGAGGAATACAAAGAGGATAGGTAGAGAGTGAGTGTGTTAGAGTATGGGAGGGAGAGAGAAGAAGACATATACGGGGGATAGAAATTGTGTGTGTGAGAGTGTGGGAGGGAGAGAGAGGAAGATAAAAATGGGAGGTAAAGAGTGAGTGTGTTGGAGTGTGGGAGGGAGAGAGAGGTAGAAAAAGAGGGGAGGTAGAGAGTGAGTGTGTTAGTGTGGGAGGAAGAGAGAGGAAGACACAGAGGGGGGATAGAAAGTGTGTGTGTGAGAGTGTGGGAGGGAGAAAGAGGTAGAAAAAGAGGGGAGGTAGAGAGTGAGTGTGTTAGAGTGTGGGAGAGAGAGAGAGGAAGACATAGAGGGGTGATAGAAAGTGTTTTTGCGAGAATTTGGGAGGGAGAGAGAGGATGACAAAGAGGAGAGGTAGAGAGTGAGTTTGTTATAGTGTGGGAGGGAGAGAGAGGAAGACAAAGAGGGGAGGTAGAGAGTGAGTGTGTTAGAGTGTGGGAGGGAGGGAGAGGAATACATAGAGAGTGGATAGAAAGTGTCTATGTGAAAGTGTTGGAGGGAGAGAGAGCAAGCCATATAATGGAAGTAGAGAGTGTGTGAGAGGGAGAGAGAGAAATATGGAGAAGGGGGTAGAGAGAAAGGTAAATGTAGGAGAGAGGGGTAGATGTAAGAGAGATAGAGGAGAGATATTGGGAGGGAGGGAGGGAGAGGGGGAGGGGGGTTAGAGAGAGGGAGTGAGATTGTGAGAGGGGGAGGGAAAAAGAAAAAGAGGAGGGGTAGAGAGAGTGAGAGATAGAGAGAGTGGGTAGAGAGAGGGATAGTAAGAGGAAGGGAGTCATAGAGGGAGAAATAAAAGAGTGGGTAGTGAGAGAGAGAATGATAGGAAGGGGGATACAGAGGGATAAAAAGAGGGGGAATATAGAGTGAAATAGGGATAGAGAGAGTGAGACTGAGAATAACAACGAGGAGAGAGAGAAAGGGTGGGAGAGAGGTGGAAGAGAGAGAGAGGGGAGGGAGGGACAAAGGGGAAGAGAGAGAGAGAGAGAGAGAGTCTGAGGCATGTTAAGTGAAGGCCTAGGTCTAGGTATTTTAATTCCTTGTGATGTCTAAGTCTTGTCATGTATAGGTCTTACCATGTATGGGAGTGTGAGGGAGAGAGAGGTAGATAGGAAGGGAGTAGAGAGGGAGAGTGAGAGGGGGGGTAGATGTATGAGAGAGAGAGAGAGAGAGAAAGAGGGATGTGGGAATGAATCATAGAGCATGTGTGTGTTCCTAGAGCACGAGTGTGCTCCTAAGAACGTGCACGTGTTCTTTTGAATTCAATTTTTTTGGGGAGGGATTGACTACGTGTATGCTGACTTGGTTGGATATTATTTAAGTTCAGGATGACAAACTTAGTGGTTTGGGCTGAAAATTGATAAAAACCTCAATTTTTGTGAATACCCCTCTATATATATGTATTTAACATTATTTTTCAATAGGCTAAACAATTCAGTTGTTGACAAAACTATAGACATAGATAAAGTCGACTATGCATATTTCTATTTGTAAACTATAGGCTAAATTGTTTACTATTTTTAATCTATTTTTGTCTTCACGTGTACCAAAATCCTAGAATACATACCTCTCTTATTTCTACTATAACTTTTTGTCAGCTTAACCATTTCTTGAATGAGTTGTGTGTGGTACTAGAGGAGAATGATACCTACAATCTAAAAAAAAAAAAAAATATCATGTTAATATCCTCTTAGCCTACAAAAACAAAAGACATTTTAATTTCAGACATATGTTGAATTTGGTAATTTAAAAAAATATAAAATTCATATTTAAATTTCCAAAAAATACACGACATAAGAAAAACATGTTATCTACAAGTATACAAGTTTTTGGAATGAAATTCCATCGTTAAGGTACTCAATACCTATACAAACAAAAACATATACCTTATATTTGTTGGAAAAATAAGATACCACTGCTAGAAAAAAACAAATTTGACATAGTTATTCACAATTCCTATGAATAAAAGTTGTTTACTTGGAAAGTTAATTCAAATTCCTAATTTTCATATTTTTACACCATATTCAAATTCATTACAAAAGTACCTTGAATAATCTCTCCAAGTTAACATATTGTTGTTTTTCCAGGTTTGCATTGCCACTAACGCATCATGAGAGACCATCATTAGCTTGCACTCACCCACTTGTTTTTAACATGTTGTAGGCACCATATTTGTGGAAATAGGATGATCACTCTTACAATTTACTCCTTATGTAGGTCCTTCAATGTTGCTTTAATCCTTTGAGAATAGCATCTTCACTTGTAGTGTGCTTATGCTTGATTATTAAATTGAAATTTATTTAATGACCATTTGTTTATGTGATGAAGAATATATAATGTGTTAGCTACTTAATTATATACACAGTGAAAGTTTCATTCTTACATCTTCCTATTTCTATTACAAGGATGAAAAACTTGGTTATTATTGATGCATCTAAGGGAGATGAGATAGCAAAACAACCAAATATCCAATCTGAGAAATTAAGGGAAGCAACATCCACATGGAATTGATAATGTAACAAGTCATTGCAAAGCTAAGTTAAAATTGAGGTTTGAAGGGAATTCTCCCATTGATCATAATTATGATGTTTCAATGAAAAAATGTTAAATTGTACAAACCTTAGGAAGAAAACTCTATTTGTTGAGGAAAGAAGTAGCAAACTTCTGTATTTTTTTTCAACATTACATCAGCTACGAGGAAGCCATATGCAGTTTCACAAAGGATGCATAGGATCCATCTCTAAAGGAAATAAGCTCAACATGTTTTCCCTTTTCCGCAATAACTCTAGGATTCACCACTGCTATGAGAACTTCATTTTAAATTGTGGATAGACTATGAGCAACAACAATAGTGGTCCTTTTTACTATTACACAATCCACTGCATCTTGAACTATGTGCTCAGATTCAACATCCAATGCGCATGTAGCTTCATCTAACAACAATATCCTAGGGTATTTAGTTATGTCTCTTTCAATTTCTATGTGTTTCTTCCGACCTCCAGATAATTGTACCCCTCGCTCCCCCACACCCATGTAAATCTATTTTAAACAACCCAAGATTTGCAACATTTATTTTAGACTTGGAAATCATATAACTCTTACCACAAAAATAGAATTTGGTTCCAACATTGGGCACAAGCATGGAAGACAACAAAGCACCATAAAAAGCTCAATTGTAATAGGTTTTCTATTTACTTTGTAGAAGCATAGGAATTGGGAAGTCGTGGCTACCTTCCAACAATTTGAACCGACTTTTGTGTGTACTTGGAAAATTTCGCTCTCATCTCATACAATTTTTTGGATATCCTAGGAGATATGCTTTGGGTAGTATTGATATCACACTTTGGCTCACGAGAACTCTTTGTTGACTCAATATAAGGAAATGGGTTGGTCAATTTAGGAAAAAAATTAGTTGATCTATGGATTCCCACTTTTCAATAAATGAGCACGTGGAAGTGTTCCTATGTGCCTTTTCTATATAACCTATTGGATTCTTAACTGTAGTGGGATGTATTAGATCGTCAACTTTGGGTAGTCGATCATTAATATAATGGGAAAATGTGACATGTTGAGGGGTCTCCTTCAACCCTTTACATTTTGAACCACATACTACTAGGGTGTCATAAAAGAGATCCAATTCATGGTGCAATACCATTGACCCAGGCTCATTGTTGGAAGATGGCATGTTACAGTTGTCAAGGTAAATCAATTGTCCATTTTTAGCAAACATATGACTGTGGTATCTTTCTCTTGATAAGATCTTGCAACATTTTTGGACTATTGGAATATCTTGCGCATATGAAATCAATCCTAAATCATGATCCGACATAATTCAATGAACAATTATTCAAATGCATGAGCATACACAAAATTAATTCAATCAAATAAATGATTTATAAATAAAATCTAGACTTAATGAAAATGGTAGGGGAGAACTTGAAGGAATTGCAACGATATGTATTGAGCTAAAATCTAAAGAATTGGCCATTTAATATTATGACATTTTTTTTCTTGCATTTGAGTCAAAACCATCATCAATACATGAATACATTCTTAAAAGAAAGTTTGGGAAGCATAGAACAATCTGAATTCAAACAAAATTTTAAATGGGTTTCAAAATTTATCATTGCACTTAATTATGTTTTATGCACCAATGTGTATGTATATACAAAACACACTAGTGTGCTAAATTATGAGAGGCACTGAAGAGTGATCTTTGTTTTTCCTCCATAAATAAAAACCTTCACAAAATTTTAATTCCAGAAGTTTGAATTTCTACTTTTTCAATTAAATTGTTTGTCTGTGCGTTTTTACGTAAAATGTGCATTGGTGCACTTTAAACTGTATAGCACACAAAAAACATAAGTTGCAAAAAAAATAATGTGTGCATTTATCATCAATGCACCAAAATATGCCATGAAAAAATTAGTAGGAATTTCATTTTTCTAAATGTATGTTCTTATAAATGAAAACCTTAATCATTATTTTGTTCTTTTGCCAAAATTTAGAGGGGAGATTTGTGCAAGAGAGATTTAACAACAAAGACTTTGGACTAAGTAGATTTTTTTGAGGAGCCAAATTTGCAAGGGATCACCATAGGTCACATACAAATTTGGAGAGGAGAAATTTCAAGTATGTGATTTCATTCTATTGATCATCTCAATCTTTCCCATATTTGATTCAAACAATTTTCAGTGCATTTTCAAAAGAATAAAAAGGTTTCATAGCTACCTTCGGTATTGGAAGCCCTAACTTTCTTGTTGTTTCTCTTGGCTTCCCTCTCTCTCTATATAACAAAGAGATATTTTTTAAGAAATATACTTTTATAGGGTTTCTTTACTTGTATATGGGGATTTTCGTAGTCGTTGCAATGGTACCACTCACTGCATTGGATCCCAAACCCTATCACTGTCATTTTTCTTTAAAAAAAATGCTTTCACGGTTAGCGGTGCACACTGTACAAGAATAGTGCATGGGTGCACATATTCCTATCAAAAGTGTTGGAAATTGGTTTTGATTGATTTCAACCTTAGAATAATCCCTAAAGCAAATCCAAGAATCCCCCAAAGGTGATGATGATGTGTCTACTTGAAGAGCCTTGAAGAAGCCTCGAAATAAGTGTATATAACTCCAAATTGGTCCCCTTATGGTGTTCCTTTTAAGCATGGCTCTCACGAGATGAGATAACATGTGGTTGTTTCCACATGCCCACTTTGAGTTGTACACAAATGGATCCTTGAAGGATCCTTTAAGAAGACCATAAAACCAAGAGAAGAAGATTCTAAATCCAAGTTATCAATCCCCTAAATCCAAGAGAATAATCCCCTAAATCCAAGTTAAGAAGCCCTTCAAGCCAAGAGAAGAATCCCCTAAACGAAACTGAAGAATCCCCTAAGGTCACCCATCCTTAAGGAAGAGGTGTGATCCAAAAGTTGTGACCCTTGGTCGCACCCCCTCATGTGGAGAATGTTAGACAACTGAGAGGGGGGGGTGAATCAGTTGTTACCATGCTTAAACAATTATGGTTCTTTTAAACTCTTTGTAGAGACACTAAATGATGATCACAATAATGCAGGGAAATAAACGATGGCACTTTCAGCATCATTCACATATATGAGAAACACAGAGACAGATATTTCCCGAGGAAACCCATGCAGGGTAAAAACCTCTTTTTATTTATATGATAAGTAATGGTTACATTATTTACAGTATCATACATATGAGAACCAACTCATAATGAGGCTACAACCTCATTTTTGCAAGCTGCAACTTGCTGAGAGCACCAACTCTCTATTTTCTCTAGCACCCACTAGAGGGAAGCACCAACTCCCTGGTTTCTCTAGCACCAACTAGAAGGAAGCACCAACTCCCTAGTTTTTCTAGCACCAACTAGAAGGAAGCACCAACTCCCTGTGTTCAAGCACCCACTTGAACCTTTGAGGACACAAGTCCTCCCTAGCTCCTCCCAACCACCCTAAAATATAAATATTTGCTACTGAAATTTATTACAGTGATATGATGTTCAACAATGGCTTACCAGACTCATCACTGTTCTACTGTATTTCGTTTCTCTATCTGCCTCATTTCCTTTCTGCAAACATCACTTGCATTGTCTGTTCTTCCACTTTTTATGCTCTGTGTGCCATGTCCATTCACTATACAGTTCCTCTTCTGTGCTCTTCAGCTGCTGCACTCTCCTCCTTATTCACACATGAATCACCTTCACCAACAACAATCATAGCAACCTCCAACCGCAAAAACAACCTCTACTCTTCTCTATACCGTATATATGTAGCTTATGTGCATCTTGTGCATGCAATATTCGCCATTCCCTTGTATGCTCATCCCTCTCTAATCTCCTCCACATCTCAAGTGTTCTGTGTGATCATCATCGTGACTCTTCAGCTTCTCTGGCTGTTTTCCCACGCGTTTAGCATCACTGGGTGTTATGCTGAGATTCCTCAGCCTCTCTGGCAGTTGACACTCTTCATCTTCTCTGTGACAGTCAAGCTCACCTTCTCTATTTCAGTTACAGGCCTCAATGCCCATCCAGTTGTCCATCACCTTCACGAACATCTTCATTCCTCTTGAAGATTCCCAGCGGCTCTTCACCTTCTCTATCAATCATCCCATGTGTCTTCAAGTCCTCTGGCTGGAACCATCAGTGGTTTCTGGCATTTATACTATGTCGTGCTACAGTATCCCTCTGATCTCCTTCAAGTTTATTTTCACCATTGGATGAACTTTATTAATCTTGCTACACTAGCTCCTTCCCCAATGTGACTATGGTCATAACCAAGCGCCTATGCAAAAAGCGTTTTTCACGAATTCACGTTTTGTGGATCTGGAGATGTGGCATCTTGACTTTCCAAGTCACGATCCCCGATACCTCATAATGGCGTGGGATCAACGGTCTTGATCATAGCTTGATTCTACGGCTGTGATTGCATCGCAATTTCGCATATCGAAAAATCGACATTCTTGTTGCATTGTTTCTTTGACATCTCCAAGTTGCGATCCCCGAAACTCTGATATGGAGTTAGATCAATGGTCCAGATATGAGCTTGATTCTATGGCTGCGATTGCATCGCAATTTTGCATATCGCGAAATCGACATTCCTGTGGTGAATGTTCTTGTCACTTCCAAATCTCGATCCATGAAACCCCGTGAAGAAGTCAGATCAACGGTCCAGATCACTTCTTGATCTGACGGTTGCAAATACGTCGCGATATCGCATATCGCGATTTCGGAATTTCTGTTGCATTGTTTACTTTCCTCTCCATGTTGCGATCCCCGAAACTCCGAAGTGGTGTACATCTGCTGACATCACACGTGGGTTGACACGTGTTGAATACTTCCACATGTCACTCTGATTTGTGACTTACATGTGCCTAAAGTGTTGAATCAACCTAACACTTGTCATTACCTGGTTGTGCCACGTGTTCCTAGCTGACGTGGTTTGTTGACGTGAGTCGGGTCAACGATGTATATCATATATTGATCTGACGGTTCAGATTCAGTCAGGATTTCACACATCACGATTTTGGGGTTCCTGATATCAATAATTTTTTACATGTCCGACTCTCGATCCCTGAAACTCCGACAAGGACTGGAATCAATGGTCCATATTTGTCCTCAGTCCAACGATCGAGATTATATCGGGGTATCAAATATCGCGATTTTGCAAGTCCTGTGGTTATTATTCTTTGACCTCATCAACTCGCGATCCTCGAAACCCCGACAGGGAGTTGGATCAACGGTCCACATAACCCCTTGAGATGGACGGTTCTCCTTCTTTCGAGATTTTGTAAGCCCCTTTTCTCCTTGAACTTTAAACACCGTGTAGGTTTTCCTCGATCCAATGGTGGTCGGATCCTGCACTTAGTTCTAACTCCTGAGATCTATCCTCCTCTTCAGTGCACGTACTTCTTGTCTTTATTCAGATCTGACGACCCTCATGCTGTCGGGAATTTTGGATGGGATCCAACGATCAACGACGCTTCTCCTCCAAGCTTACACATCCTTCTTACTTGGAAGAATTTTGACTCTGCGCTAATTCCTCCTGAGCCTACGTTGTTCCTGTTTGTCTATCAATGCACACTCCGATCCTGCCATCTTCACTGTTGTACTTGCCATCAATGACAAGCATACGCTACCTATTAAGCATTTGCCAACAATCTCCCCCTTTGGCATTGATGGAAACTAAGGCACCCGAATTCTTTTCTCCCCCTTTGACATTAATTTCAAAGAAGGGACATGCTCCCCCTGAGCTGTTGCAGTAATTTTAGGAGGCATTAGATATTCAAACAATACACAAATCCCCCTAACAAGATGGACTTTTTAGGTGTGAAACGAAATGACACCCAGCTTCTGTCTGAGATATTCAAACGGTGTCTTGGCTAGGGGCTTAGTAAAGATGTCTACAAGTTGTTCTGTAGTGGGCATGTATTGGACCTAAACAATCTGATTGGTGACCTGCTCTCTTAGAAAATTATATTTTATGGGAATATGTTTTGTCTTGGAGTGGAGGATAGGAAATTTAGACACACTGATGGCACTTGTGTTATCACAATGAATTGGGATCGGTGTAGTATATTTTACCTCTAAGCCTGCAAGTGTCTGAATCATCCATAATACCTGTGTGCAACAGGTAGTAACAACAATGTACTCTGCCTCTGTGGTTGATAAAGAAATGGAACCTTGCTTTTTACTGAGCCAGGCTACTAATGAGTTACCCAAGAAGAATGCTCCTCCACTGGTGCTTTTTCTCTCATCAACACAATTTGCCCAATCTGCATCTGAATAAGCAGTCAACTAAAGAATTTGATTTCTAGGATACCAAAGACCATAAGTCATTGTTTCTTTTAAGTACCTGAATATCCTTTTGACAACTTGCAAATGACTCTGTTTAGGTGTAGCCTGATATCTTCCTACCATTCCTATAGCATTCATTATGTCTGGGCGAGATGTTGTGATGTACAACAGGCTTCCTATCATTGATTTATATGAGCTTTGATCAACATCAGGTGAATCATCATCCTTGCTTAATTTACATCCAGTTACCATAGGTGTACCCACAGGTTTAGAATCTTCCATTTGAAACCTTTTCAGCATTTCTCTTAAATATTTTCCTTGAGAGATGAAGA
>ML776838.1:408527-420772 GCA_009831015.1 Picea engelmannii
ATTCCTGTGGTGAATGTTCTTGTCACTTCCAAATCTCGATCCATGAAACCCCGTGAAGAAGTCAGATCAACGGTCCAGATCACTTCTTGATCTGACGGTTGCAAATACGTCGCGATATCGCATATCGCGATTTCGGCATTTCTGTTGCATTATTTACTTGCCTCTCCATGTTGCGATCCATGAAACTCCGAAATGGTGTTCATCTGCTGATATCACACGTGGGTTGACACGTGTTGAATATTTCCACATGTCACTTACATGTGCCTAAAGTGTTGAATCAGCCTGACACTTGTCATTACCTGGTTGTGCCACGTGTTCCTAGCTGACGTGGTTTGCTGACGTGAGTCGGGTCAACGGTGTATATCATATCTTGATCTGACGGTTCAGATTCAGTCAGGATTTCACACATCACGATTTTGGGGTTCCTGATATCAATAATTTTTGACATGTCCGACTCTCGATCCCTGAAACTCCGACAAGGACTGGAATCAATGGTCCATATTTGTCCTCAGTCCAACGATCGAGATTATATCGGGGTATCACATATCGCGATTTCGCGAGTCCTGTGGTTATTATTCTTTGACCTCTTCAACTCGGGATCCTCGAAACCCCGACAGGGAGTCGGATCAACGGTTCACATACCCCTTGAGATGGACGGTCCTCCTTCTTTCGGGATTTTGTGAGCCCCTTTTCTCCTTCCACTTTAAACACTATGCATGTTTTCCTCGATCCAACGGTGGTCGGATCCTGTGCTCAGATCTAACGCCTGAGATCTATCCTCCTCTTCAACACACGCACTTCTTGTCTTTATTCAGATCTGATGGCCCTCATGTTGTCAGGAATTTTGGATGGGATCCAACGATCAACGACGCTTCTCCTCCAAGCTTACACATCCTTTTTACTTGGAAGAATTTCGACTCTACGCTAATTCCTCCTGAGCCTACGTTGTTCCTGTTTGTCTATCGATGCACACTCTGATCCTGCCATATTCACTGTTGTACTTGCCATCAATGAAAAGCATATGCTACATGTTAAGCATTTGCCAACAATAAGGTAGAACGACTATCGTTAGACCAAAACCCACGGGTGATTAGTAAACTCATCACCACTAGAGTTAATGGATCCACGGGAGGCTGTTAGACCATGTCGCGAGTCCCGAAGGAGGTGATGAACACCAATCCAACAATCTCCCCCTCAGCACCAACTAAGATACTCGACACCAATCGAGTGGACTCGAACCCGTAACCTTTCGCTCTGATACCAGTTTTAAGGTAGAATGGTTGTCGTTAGACCAAAACCCGCGGGTGATTAGTAAACTCATCGCCGCCAGAGTTAATGGATCCATGGGAGGCTGTTAGACCATGTCGCAAGTCCTGAAGGAGGTGATGAACACCAATTCAATAGAGAAGACTCATATAAATAATATGTAACATACCCAGCCACCCCCAGGCTGGGCTATGCCACTTCAATCCCACTTTTGGAATTCTTTCGACTTATGAGATAACTTTTAATTAATAAAGATGCATGAATTATTCACATGCGTACATCAAGATTCATGCTACAACATAAATGAAATGAACCATATGTCATACATAGTAATAACCAACAAGCATGGATATTATGGATACAAAATTCATAGCTAAATAAATACACAATGGGATAACTACACAAGTAAATAAAACCATAATAGAGAGAACTTATATTTAATGAAATGAATCACCAACTGGCTATAGACCAAGGATGTTCCACCCAACTGTAGACATTATTATTCCAAGTCTTAACAACAATGTCACCCCTGAGCCAGGGCTATGAATCCATAAGGACGGTTCCAGAGTGTCACTCGTCTTCCCAAACCAGTCAACACTCAATCTCTCACAGGCTTCTCAGCACCTAAAAAAATTCAAAGTACACTAAGTCTTTTCTACCCACCCTGAACAACCTAAGAGAATGGACCCCCTTCTCTTCCACACGTTCCCTCAGGCTGTCCATCTCCCTCCAGGTCTCCAGTGGATCTGGTCCAGACTATCCATACTAGGACTCTCAGGATTCATAGTTGTGAGAAAATATGAACACAGGCCAAATAATCTCAGACATGCAGGCATTAATTCATGGTTGGAATACACTAATAGTCTGTACAACCAACAAAACCATGGCTCCTCTTCAACAATTCGTTTTCCCTTCCAAATCCAAACGTGAATGAGGAAAGATGAAGGGGTGAAAGATTGAATGGAGTGAGAACATGAGGAAATGTGTGAACAATGAAAAATGAACCATGAGTGAGTGAGTGAATGAGTGAAGAAGAATCAACCCCCACCACAGACCAAATATGGGTTTATGTAATTCTTGGAATTAAGGAACCACTTGGCCTTCCTCCCAAGAAGCTCATGTAACTGTTATTCTCCATTAAAACAAAAATTGGTAAATAAAATATAAAATAAATACGTATCCCCTCAATCCCCCTCTCTTGTGGAATCATAGCCCCCTACAATTCTTGTCCTTGTCCATCTAGTAGTCAATGATGTATTTATTATTAATAATGATCAAAGATCACATTTCCTAGGCACACTGGCCTCTTTCAATTGTTTGGGAGCTCTGGCCTTTCATGGATTAAAAAAATACATTATTTAATATGGGGCTCAAAACCCGGGGTGTTACATTCTCTCCCCCTTTATTTTGGAACTGTCCTCAGTGCATATACAAAACATAAAAAAAAAAATTCAAAATTTATTCAAAAAGTTGTGGGTACTCTTCCCACATGGAATCTTAATGCTCCCAAGTAACATCTTCAAGACCATAGCAGTTCCATTGTACTTTTACCATCTCTATAACTCGATTCCGAAGCATTTTGAATTTTTTGTCCAATATTCGCATTGGTTGAACCTAAAACTCTCCCTCTCTCTCTACCTGAATCAAATTCCAATCAATAACATGGTTAGGATCATGTACATATTTTTTTAGCAAAGAGACATGAAATGCATTATTCACATTCATGGAAGTAGGCAATGCAAGCATGTATGCAACTGGCCCTATTATGTCCAATATCTCAAATGGACCATAGAATCTGGATGCTATCTTTGTACAACTACCCAACTTCAAAGAACTCTTCTTGGGATTCACTTTTAAAATCATGTGCCCCCCCACTTTAAATTCTCTAGTTGTCATGTTCTTATCTTCATAAATTTTCTAACTACCTTGAGCTTCTTTTAAATTTTTCCTAATTCTAACCATCTGGTCTTCCATATCCTTGATCAATGTTGGCCCAAGTACCACTCTATATACTAGGTTGTCCCAACTCACTGTAGTATTGCATTTCCTACCATACAACACTTAAAATGGGATCATTTTCAATGAATCTTGATACCCATTATTATAGGCAAACTCAACCAAGTGCAAGTAATCTTCCCACTTAGATGGCTTATCCATCACATACATTCTCAACATGTCTTCAATTACTCGGTTGACTCTCTCCATATTCCCATATGCCTATGGATGGTATGATGTTCTAAAGTTTAGATTTGTACCAAATCCTTTAAACAATCCCGTCTAGAAATTTGAAGTAAACTTTGTATCTCTATCTGAGACAATTATCTTAGGTATCCCATGCAACCTAGAAATCTCCCTCATGTAAATTTATGCAATATCAGTTATTGTATGAGTCATTTTTACAGGAGCAAAATGAGCATCCTTTGTCAATTTATCAACCACTACCATGATTGAATCATGTTGTCCTATTGTCCTGGGAAATTTTGTTATAAAATCGATGGTTACCACTTCCCATTTGTTCTCTAGAATTGGTAATGGTTGTAGAAAACCCATTAGGTGCCTATGCTCATCCTTCACTCTCTGACATTCCATACATCTAGCAATGTAATCAGCAACATATTTTTTCATTCCTGGCCAAAATAATTGGCTTCTTATTGCTGCAATTGTTTTATAATAACTAGGATGTCCGACATATGGAACACTGTGAATTTATTTTAATACCAAATTCCTAAGTTCTCCGGAACTAGGAACATAAATTCTATTTTTATGCATAAGTAATCCATCTTTCTTGATCTCATATTCTTTAATTTTCGGTTGTACATTTCCTCATTGTAAGATTTCTTTTACTTGTAGGTAATGTTGATCTGTCACAACAACATCTAAAATTCTTCTCTTTAAATCTGACTGATGCATACTAACAGATGTAGCATGCATGAGATGTAGTCTTCTACTAAGTGCATCGACAACTTTATTTTATTTTCCTTTGATACGCTTGATGTCGAAATCATATTCACTTAAAAATTTCAGCCATCTCATCTTCCTGGCATTCAAAGTTGGTTGTTCAAAAAGATATTTCAGACCACTGTGGTCTGTTCTTAATTCAAATATCTTCCCCATGAGATAATGTCTCCACATATTCAATGCATGAACAATGGCAATAAGTTTCAAGTCATGTGGGGCATAGTTCCTCTCATGTTCTTTAAGCTTTATGGAATCATAACCAATGACATGTCCATTTTGAGTGAGGACTCCACCAAGTCCTTCCTCGCATGCATCTGTACATACCACAAAACTTTCATTTGGGTCAACAATATTTAAAATAGGATCACTAGTAAGTTATTCTTTTAGCAGATTAAAGTTCTATTCACACTCAGATGTCCATTCAAATTCAATTCCCATCTTTTGTAAAGAAGTGATGGGGTGAACAATCTTAGAGAACGCTGCTATAAATATTCTGTAATAACCAGATAACCCCATAAAATATATGACTTTTGAAACATTCAAGGGTGTTGGGCATCCTCTAATGGCTTCAATATTCTCTAGATCCACTACTATACCTTGTTCTAAAATAATTTGTCCCAAGTAATGGATATGTTCTTCGTAAAAGGAACACTTACTAATATTGGCATACAACTGATGTTCCCTCAAAACTTGCAATACCAATATTAGGTGATGTTCATGCTCTTCCTCTGACTTATAATAGACAAGTATGTCATCCAGGAATACTATGACAAACTTATCCAAATGATTTCTAAATATGCCATTCATTAAGCACATAAAGACATTTGGTACATTGGGCAGTCCAAATGGCACCACTACAAATTCATAATGCCCATACCTGGTTCTAAAGGTTGTCTTATTGATGTCTTCTTCCTTGATTCTTACCTAATGGTATCCCAATCTCAATTATATCTTTGAAAATATCTTTTCTCCTCTTATCTGGTCAAAGAGGTCATCAATTATGGGTAGCGGGTACTTGTTCTTTACAGTGGATTTATTCATCTTTCGAAAGTCAATACACAGCCTCAAAGTTCCATCCTTATTTTTGACAAAGAGTATTGGTGCTCCCCAAGGTAAAACACTTGGAAGTATGTACCCTTTATTCAACAATTATTCCAAATGCATTTTTGATTCTTTTAATTTTGGTGTACTCATTATGTAAGGTGTTTTTGATATCGGAGCAGCTCCTGGCACTAAATAAATAGAGAAATCTATCTCCCTCTTGGTGGTAACCCTGGAATTTCTTGAAATACATCTTCAAATTCTTATAGTACCGAAAATTCTTCAAGGCTTGGCCCCTTTGTCTTTTATGGCTCCTCCACATGGGTTGCATACAATTCACATCCTTTTCTGAAACATCTCTTCATCTGTAAGTCTGAAATATCCCTTATCGAGATGGCTCTTGGAACTCCTTTCACAGTGCTCTATTTTCCGTCTTCATCAAGACATGTAAATGTATTGTTATACAATCTAGGACATCATGATGCTTGTCCAACCAATTCATTCCAATTAGAATATCATAAGATCCCAATGTTATAATATTTAGATCACCATTAGTATTCACACCATTAATACTTATGTAACAACCTCTGTCCATATCATGGATTCGCCTTTTGTTTCTAGTGGCTAGTTAAACAAAACTTGATTTTTCAAACTTCCTTTTCTCCAAACATAATCTATCCACTATTTTAGGATCAATGTAACAATGAATTTCTCCTAAATCAATTAAAATAGAAACAAGATTATTAATGATCTTACCTTCCACCTCGATCATATTGGATTGGTACTATGCTTGTTGATCATCTATGGCTGCATATATTCTTCCCATGTCTTCTACTTTTGAGGCCTCTTGGATGTTGTGCATGGTATTCAATTTGTCCTTTCTATGAGGGAAATCCTTGTACAAGTGATCTTATTTTCATCCCCAACATTGGATAGGTGGTCTTCCCCTTTTTCCCAAGGAGTCTTCTCTCTTGGATTCATCCTTAGCATATTGGTCTTGATGAATTTTATTTGGGCTATTTCAATTGAAAGGAGGTTTGAATCCCTTCCTCCTCTGATCAAAATTATCCTTCTTCTTATCCTTCCTGATGGTCTTAGTCAAAGTTCTGGGTTCATCATATTGAATCTTCTCTTTATAAAAGGATGGAAATCCAATTAAAAACCTCTATACTTTCACCTTTCATATTTTATAAACCACACATACTTTAGCATCCCCACGAACTTCTTTTCATACTCTGCCATGGTCATGCTTCCTAGCCTAAGTTCAAAGAAATCTTGCATTTTCTTGTCATAGAAGTGTTCTGAAAGGTACTCCTTCTGAAAATATTTCTTGAATTGCTTCCAAGTGATCCTATTCTCATTAATGTGCTCAACTTTATTTAGTTGATCCCACCACATAACATCTTTCCCATGTAAATGGTATGTGGAAATTCTATCTTCTAGGTTTGATGAGTAGTTATGCAATTGAAAATACCTCGTGAGTCCAAGCAACCATGCCTTAGAATCATCTTCCCTTTCTCTTTCTCCATCAAAGGATGGTAGCTTAAGCTTCCTTGGATCTTCTTGCAAATTATCCAATTCATGTCTTCTTCTTTGGTGCCTAACAAAAGACACCTCTGGGATACTTATGGAATCTTTAGATGCATAAAATTTCCTTGTTGAGTAGGGAGGTGAGTGATGCCTATGATTTCTGCTAGCACTTCTTGAATAACCAGTTCTTCTGTGGTCATATTTTCTGTCGTGACATCTTACCTCTTCCTAATGTTTTGAGTTTGATCCATTCTTTGTTTTCCTATGCAACTGATTTAATCTTTGCATCACTTGAGAATCTATCTGACTTTTTTCTCTTATCAGTCTCTCATTGTCTTCTTTGTAGCTCTACACTTCTATTTTCAGGATTCTCAAAGTCTATATCAATGTTTCTTTCTCCCCTCTGTCCTAGTGTATGTTGGATTCTATCTATGCATTACCAACACTGATATTTTGACCTTTGGCCTCTGTATCATGGTTGGAAGCTCCCTCTCCTTATTCCATTTCTTGAATTTTCATTCTTTTACTGAACTGATATGTTTACACCCCTTAATTCTTTAAAATGTGCAAGCCACCATTTTGTTAGAATTATGCATATAATTTTTTTTCCAAACAATGCTATAGGTCCTTTTTCTTCTCAATTCAGAAAGAATATATTATCATTATCCATATTATAACACTTCCATGTTATCCTTTAACTGATATAGAATTCAATTCTGCATAGGTGCTTCCTTCAAACCACTTTCCATGTGTCCACGACTCGAAACCATGACTTATTCATTCTTTAGAACCTTCCTCTGTATTCTTCTACAAAGGAGCTTGCTCGAACATGATGTTCAAGGGCTTGGTAACTTCTAGGCCCTCCACACCTCTAATTGAACACTTTACCTTATCATGAGACCACCACGGGGACCAAGACCTCCAAACTTTGGCCTTCGACAAGTCTCCCCTTTCAATATATGATTTCTCTCGTAGTTAAACTTCACTGAAGCCCTTCCAATAAATCTACTTAGCATATCGGATGGTCGATATTTGATCTCCCATCGAATGCACGATCCTGCCCCATATGGAGGCTTCGAAAAGATCGATGATCATGACTTAATCAAACATTGAGATGGACGAACTTAATCAATTCGAGACTTTTCACTCCTGGACTCAAAAACATTACAACTCCCAAGTCGCTCAACTCCCCCATAGTGATATTTGTCAAAGTACTTACACCATCCTTCCACTACTGGATCCAATGACCATGACTTAATCAAGTGTCATGATGGACGATCCTTATTCATTTCAAGACTTTGGTACTTTAAAACTTCAAAACATTTCAACTCCCGAGTCGTTCACTCCTCTAGAGTGATACCCACCGAAGTGATTATGCCATCCTTCCATTGCTCGATCTAACAGTTCAGAAAGGTCTTGAAGGGACCTTAGATCGACGATATGTGTGAGTTCACGAATTCGGTCTTTGACACATTTGATGGTAGAGATGTTGAAAACCCCCAGAAGCCATACTCCCAAAGATGAAATGGCATGCTGACATCGCCCATGGTGACGTGGACCCATGACATGTGTGCCATGTGTCACTAAAAATGAGCAAGTTAGGGTCCGAAAGGTACTGAACCCGGGTGAATTGTGTCCCCACATGGCACCCCTGCCATGTGGCCTATGACACATTATCCATCAAATGGACGATCCACATTCTCTACTCCAAATCTGACAACCTGCATGATTTCAAGACGATGGCTTTACACTTCATGGTTTTGGCACTTTGGGGCTTCAACACTTTGAGGCTTTGACACTTAAGATATTTTCCCATTTTCTAGTAATCTCTGGAGTGGCAAAGTTCTAAAGCTATGGAACTTCACTATCCTTCCACTCTTTCTAGATCCAATGGACGACATTACTTCTGAGGTCCTTCCCTCGATCTAATGTCGATGGGACTTCGGGACTTTGATGCTCTGGGACTTCGGGTTATAGCAGTTCTAAAGGGTTCAATTCTCCTGGAGTTAAACTTCCTGAAGTGGTCAATGCCGAAGGACCCTGGCTGACAATTGATATTTCACCCGATCCTCCTATCAGATCAAACAACCGGCGAGACTTTACAACTTCGACCTTTTTCATGGTTTTTCCCTATCTCCCAAAAATTGTCGAAGCAACGAAGTTACAGAGTTTCCATCTCTTGCTCGTCTTTGATCAACGAACGATGATCGACAGGTTGGATCTGACGAATGTGACTTAATATCTTCCAACCTTTGGTTTCACCTTTATCGATCAGTCCTCGTTCAACCATCTTCCGATCTAACAATCCAGAACTCCTTGATTCCATGGTGATGATCACTCACGAATTCAAAAGGGAACGATCACGATTCTACGATCCTTTACAAAGGATCTTTGTTTATACGACGCTTTGGCTTATGCATGATCTCTGCAATGTTATATCTCCTAATATTTGAGATCTCGAAGACATATTCTTCTTAACCATGATACCTTGTCCAATAGTTTTGGCCCATACCAGTTTGGTGTTTTAACCAGAAGCTTTCATACCAATCTGTAACATACCCAACCACCCCCAAGTCAGGCTACACCACTTCAAGCCCACTTATGGACTTCTTTCAAATTCTGATCTAACTTTTAATTAACAAAGATGCATGAAGTATTCACATGCATACATCAAGATTCATGCTACAACATAAATGAAATGAACCATATGTCATACTTAGCAATAACCAACAAGCATGCATACTATGGATACCAAATTCATAGATAAATAAATACATAATGGAATAACTACATAAGTAAATAAAACCATAATAGAGAGAACTTATCTTTAATGAAATGAATCACCAACTAGTTGCAGACCAAGGATGTTCCACCCAACTGTAGACACCGTTGTTCCAAGTCTCAACAATAATGTCAACCCCTAGCCATGGATATGAATCCACAAGGATGGTTCTAGAGTGTCACCCAGTTTCCCAAACCAATCAACACTCAATCTCTCACAGGATTCTCATCACCCACAACAATCCAAAGTACACCATCTCTCTTCTACCCATCCCACAACCCAAGAGAATGAACCCCCTTCTCTGCCACACAGTCCCTCAGGTTGTCCATCTCCTTCCAGGGATCCAGTGCATCTGGTCCAAAATATCCATGCTAGGACTCTTAGGACTCACATCTATGAGAAAATTTGATCACAGGCCAAAGAATATCAGGCATGCAGGCCTTAATTCATGGCTAGAACACACCAACAGTCTTTATAGCCAACAAAACCATGGATCCTCTTCAACAATTAGTTTTCCCTTCCAAAGTCAAATGCGAATGAGGAAAGATGAGTGGATGAAAGAGTGAATGGAGTGAGAACAAAAGGAAATGTATGAACAATGAACAATGAACCATGATTTAGAGAGTGAATGAGTGAAGAAGAAACAACCTCCACCATAGAACAAAGATGGGTCTATGTAATTCTTGGAATTAAGGAACCACTTGGCCTTCCCTCCAAAAATATCATGTAACTATTATTCTCCATGAAAACAAAAATGGGTAAATAAAATATAAAATAAATACTTAGCCCCTAAAGCACCCTCTCTTGTGGAATCATAGCACGCTATAACTCTTGTCCTTGTATTTCTAGCAGCAAATGATGTATTTATTATTAATAATGATCAAACATTAAATTTCCTAGGCACAGTGGCCTATTTCAATTGTTTTGGTACTCTAGCCTTTCATGGATTAACAAAATACATTATTTAATATGGGGCTCAAAACCTAAGGTGTTACATCTGCAAGTTTGATCTGACGATTGTGACTTAGTCTCTCCCAGACTTTGGTTTAACCTTTATTTGATGATACTCATTCACCTGTCTTCCAATCTAACGATCTAGAATTCCTTGATTCTACGGTCGTGATTGATCTCAAATTCAAAAGGGAATGGTCACGATTCTACGATCCTTTACAAAGGATCTCTGTCTGTACGACGCTCTGGCTTTTGCACAATCTCTGCAATGCTATCTCTCCTAATATTTAAGATCTCTAGGACATATTATTCTTAACCATAATACCCTATCCACCAATTTTGGCCCATACCAGTCTGGTGTTTCAACTAGAATCTCTGATACCAATATGTAACGTACCCATCCACCCCCAAGTCAGGATACACCACTTCAATCCCCCTCTCTTGTGGAATCATAGCCCCCTATAACTCTTTTCTTTGTCTTTCTAGCAGAAAATGATGTATTTATTATTAATAATGATCAAACATTACATTTCCAAGGCACATTGGCCTCTTTCAATTGTTTGGGCACTCTGGCCTTTCATGGATTAACAAAATACATTATTTAATATGGGTCTCAAAACCCAGGGTGTTACATAATAGGAGCCTCATGTGGAATTTTATTACACTAATTCGACCTATCCAAGGAATAGGAGTGAATTTCATCCTAAACAAGCTAATTCCCAAGGGAAGATGAAGTGAAGAAAGGAGAAATTCCAAGGGAATATGAAGTCATGTGATGATTTGTTCTAAGGTTTTTCTTTGAAGGTCATATTGGAATTTTCGATGTCACTTTCTTTATAGAAAAATGCATATATAAAAACTTGGAGGTGTTTCAAAATAGATAGTGAAGTATATTGGGTATGAATTTTAGGTCTTGATTCATTACAGGTTTGGAGTTATACTCAATGGAATTTGAGGTTTTTAAAACTAGGGTTTTCTCCTTCAAACCGAGTCATATTTCCATTTTCGCTATAATTTTTTTTCCGGGGATGAGTAAAAGAGAAAAACTTGGAGGAATTTCAAAAAATATATCGATGAATATTAGGTACACATTTCATATCTTGATTCATTACAGGTACAGAGTTATACTTGTTGGAAGTTAGGGCTTGTGACTAATCTAGAAACTAGTCCCAAAAAAGTGTTTGAGATAAAATGGTTATATCGGAAGATTGGTAGGTCCAAATTTAATTCCATTTGTTGCATTATAAGGATAACATATCCTAATATCTAAGGTACACGTTTCAGAATTAGAAATGGAAAATTGAGCTTGTGGAAAATCCTACAAGTTTACAGATTTGAGGTACAATTCTGAGCAGTCTTGTATGCAGATTTAAGAAGTGATTTTGGGATTGTATTTGAAGGTTGATTTGATCATGTATCACCATTTAAAATATTCCAAGGGAATTGGTGTATCCTTCTAATAGGTGTTGGAAAACTCATGGAGTGGATTCTTCCTTCAAGTTGGCACTTGTAAAATATTGAAACTACTTAAGAAAAGTTTATTTGGTTTTCTCCCAGTTGGGTTTCCACGTAAAAATATATGTGCAAAGTGTATGAGTTTATGTGATGATGAATGAGTCCAGAATGACATGATTAATGGTTAATGTTTATTCAGTGCTTGAAGTTTAAAATTGTTGAAATAACTCTATATTGATTCACACCCCCCCCCCCCACCTTA
>ML776838.1:421010-460113 GCA_009831015.1 Picea engelmannii
TAGTATTCTTGAATATTCTAACAATTGGTATTAGAGTGGGTTCGTTTACGAAAAATCCAACCATTGGAAGGAATATCATGGATAAGCAAGGATAATTTACAAAAAATAGAACAACATTGTTTGATGGGAAAAAATATGCTTTTTGGAGCACAATAATGAGAGCATTTTGCCAGGAACAGGGATTTGATGTTTGACAAGCTGTAGTAAATGGATACATTGCACCAGCTTCTCCCATAACAAATAATTCTTGGAAAATCTTAGTGAATACAATTCAAAGGCTATAAATTCCATTCTAATTGGTTTAACATGTTCATAATTTAAGGTTATGCATTGTGATTCTGCAAAGGAAATCTAGGACAAGTTTAAGAATGTTTATGAAGGATATGCTAAAGTCAAAGGGGACAAGATTAAGACTCACAAAGGAAAATTTAAACATCTAAGAATGAAGGAATATGAATATATTTCATCTTATTTTCTCCTAGTTGATGGCATTGTGAATACTTTAAGAGGACTGGGAGAAAAGATTGAAAATTCAGTTGTTATGTGAAATATACTTAGATCTCTCCCAATGAGATTTGACCCTAAAATATCAACTCTAGAAGAAAGACAATATTTGGCTACGTTGAGCATGGATGAATTACATGGAATACTTACAACATATGAAATAAGAACAAAATAGGAAAATACATCCAGAAAGGAAGCACCTTTCAAAGCCTCCAAGAAGACAAGAAAGAACAAGCCAAGGTTAAAACTTTGCTCCATCAACAGTTATGATTCATATGATGAAGAAGAAGCCAACTTTGTGAGAAAGATAAAAAAGATGAACTGACAAGTGCAAAGGTAAGGTTCCTTTCAAATGCTTTAATTGTGGTAAAGTTGGCCATTTTTCTTCCAAATGTCCATATGAAAGGGGTTCATATAGTGATGAAGAAGAAGTTCCTGAGAAAGAAAATAAATATCATAAAAGAGACAAGGAAATAAATAAATGAATATTTTTGAAAAAGAAAACCCTCTATTCAAAAGACGATAGTTCCTTATTTGATGAAGATGATAGTGAAAGTGACTCAAGAATTGTACTCTTCATGGAATTAGATACTCAAGAGGAAACTAATGAGAATAATGAAGGATGCTATGAAGAATAAGGATAAGTGAATCTTGAGGTATAATTGATCAGTGCCTTAAGTGATCTAAGAATATAAAGGAAGAAAAACAAGTCTCTCAAATAAGAGTTAAGTAAATTGAAGGAAGGTTGTCAAAACCCTAGAAACAATTCTGAAGAAACCAGGCAAACTATCATAGATCTAAGTATTTAGTTGTAATAATCCAAAGTGATTGAAGAAACACTAAAGAGACAACTAGAAGAAAAGAAGAAAATAACAGAGAATATGGAAGTTGAAATGGTCTCACTAAGAAAGGAACTACAAAAGAAGGAAATCCAACTAAATTTTGGCAATAGCACTAAAATACTAGATGAAATAATCTACAATTAAAAAACATTATATGACAAATCTGGACTTGGATACAAACAAAATAATATTGATGAGGGTTCAATCTCTATGATGAAAATAAATGAAGTAGAGCAAAGAAGTTATACAGATACTATCAAGGGTTCCATTAAGAAAGAAGAATGCAAGCCTCTAAAGGAGGACATATAGAAAACATAAATAAATAAGAATCAAGAAGAATATCATGCAGTCAGATAAACATGGAATCAAAAACCAACAATGAATAATACCCAAGAAGAATATCATGATTTCATAAGAACAACACCAACTATAATACCACCCTCACCCATGTACCAAAATATTTTTCTTTGATTGTGTTATTCTTGCAATAATTTTGGGAATAAATCCATAAATTATAGAGCCTATGAAAAGGGTAGAAACACCTGGAACATAAGTAGCTATGAAAATCCAAAGAATCATTATGAGGTAAATTATTCCAGAAAGCCTCGTGAGGCATTTGATAAAAATCGCAACATTTTTGGTGCCCTAGGTTATGAAACTGAATGCTACAAATGTAACAATTTTGGACACATAGCCATAAATTACAGAAGCGATTTGATAGTTTCTTCAAGGGAAACTAGGCATGTTCCTCTCAATCATATATGGTAACAATAGAGAACTTGGAAAATGAAGCAAGAATATTTGAAGGTTGATGAATGAATGTTTTCCTTACAAGCCTGAAATAGAAGAAGCCATTGGTATGTTGACAGTGGATGGTCAAAGCATATGACTAGAGACAAAAACATATTTGTAACATTAAAGAAAGAAAAAGAGAAGTTTTTCATGTTTGGCAATGATAACTCATCCAAAATTATAGGAAAATGTACAGTTAATATTGGAAACCAAGACAATGTGCCAGAAAATGTCCTACTTGTTGAAAATATGAAGCACAATTTTCTAAGTGTGCACCAAATGTGTGATTAGGGACACACGCTTATATTCAATTCAAAATAATTTGAAATAAAGAAAGAAGGATCAAGTAGACTACTGGAAACAATGACAAGGACTCCAAACAACATATACATATTGAATGAGATCAAAGAAGAAAGATGTTGTTTGGGAAAAGAAGATGAAAGTTGGCTTTGGAATATGAGAATGGGCCATATACACTTTGATAATCTTGTCAAGATCAACAAGAATAAAGCTATAAGAGAAATGTCAAAAATTACAAAGCCAATGAATACTATGTGCAAGTATTGTCAACATGGAAAAAAAACAAAAGATGAATTCAAGACAAAGGACTACTCTACGAAAAAACCATTGGAGATTATACACACTGATTTATGTGGGCCCATGAGAACAAAAGGACTAGATAGTGAACAATAATTCATGCTAGTCATTGATGACTACACCAGAATGACCTAAGTTTTCTTCCTTAAGAAAAAGTTAGAAGCTTTCGAATGTTTCAGGGTATTCAAGGAACTGGTTGAAAATAAAACCGTTTTGAAAATAAAATTTCTAAGATCAGATAATGGAGGTGAGTTTACTTCAAATGAATTTCTTCATTTTGTGAAGAATATGGAATAAAAAAATAATTATCAATAGATAGAAAAACTTAGCAAAATGTAGTTGTTGAAAGGAAAAATAGAACTATACAAGAAATGGCGAGAACCATGTTGAATGACTCCAAGCTAAGTGACATATTTTAGGGACAAGCAGTGCATACATTCATTCATATATTGAATAGAGAATTGATCAGAAGTAATAGTGATAAGAATCCATATGAATTATGGAAAGGAAGGCTAGCCAATGTCGAGCACTTTAGAGTGTTTGGAATCAAGGGTTACATAAAAAGGGAATACAAGGAGATTGTAAAATTTAACTCCTTGGTGAACAAAGGAATATTTTTTGGGTACTCATACAAAATCAAATCATATATGTTCTACAATATAAGACCCAACAAGATAGTGGAAAACATCAATGTAAAAGTTGATGAAATAGACTTGTTGAAGACTAGGAAGGGAAGAAGAAATTTAAACATCTTTGAAGAATAGAAAAATGAAGAACTAAAGAAAGAAAAAGAGGAAGAAGAAGAAGAACAATAAGAAGAGAAGCAAATAGAAGCAGAACAAGAAGAAATCAACCAACACGATTTCTAGATGGCTTCTAAGACACCTAGCCATTGGGTTTAGAAGAATCACCCACCATAAAAAATAATTCGAGATAGAAGTGTCGGAGCAGAAACCAAAAGGAGAAGGAGATCACAGACACCTGAACAAGGACATTTTTCATTATTGTCCATAGTTGAACCAAGTAATTTTAAGGAATACAAAAATGATGAACATTGAATCAAGGATATGGAAGAAGAAATCAATCAAATAGAGAACATTGAGACAGAAAGGTCTTTAGAAACAAGCTTAATGAAGATGGAAAGGTAACCAGAAATAAAGAAATACTAGTGTGCAAAGTATATGCTCAAGTTGAAGGAATAGATTTTGAGGAAACCTTTGCTCCCATGGAAAGAATGGAAGAAATTAAAATGTTGTTGGCTTATGCATGCTCCAAAAGTATCAAATTGTATTAGATGGATGTATAATCAACTTTTCTAAATGGAGAATTAGAAGAAGAAGTCTACATAGAAAAACCAGAAGGGTTTCTACTGCAAGAAAAGGAAGACTATGTTTGCCGATTGAAGAAATATCTATATGGAATTAAGCAAGATCCAAGAGTTTGGTACTCAAGATTGGATAGGTACTTACAACAATAAGGATTTAGAAGGGGAAATGAAAATAGTAACCTCTACATAAAAGTGGATCAAGGAATTGTGTTTATTATTGAAGTGTATGTTGGTGATATCATCTTTTGAAGTAATGATGATATATTGAATCAAAAAAATTCCAAGGATATGTATAATGAATTTGAAATGTCCCTACTTGGGGAGTTAACTTTCTTCTTGGGACTCCATATATCTCAATTAGATGAAGGCATTTTCATTTCCCAAACCATGTACATCAAGGAAATGTTAATGAAGTTCAAAATGGAAGACTTTAAACCTATGAGTGCTCCTATGGTTACTGGTTGCAAGTTGAGAAAAGATGATGAATCTAAAGAATTGGATCAAAGAATATACAAATTAATTATTAGTAGTCTACTCTACATGATAACTTCAAGACTATATGTAAAACAAAGAGTTGGATAGGTCGCAAGATTTCAAGTGGCACCAAAAGAAACCAATGTTCTAGTAGTGAAAAGGATCTTCAGATATCTTAAAGGAACAATAGATTTTGGGATGTGGTATCCTAAAGGAAATAAGTTAACTAAGGTAACCTACACAAATTCATATTGGGCAAGAAGTATTGATGATAGAAGAAGTACAATTGGAGTAGATTTCTACTTATATGACCTCTTAGTGTCTAGGTTGAGAAACAAACAATATTCAGTATTCTTATCCACACAAGAAGCATAATTTATTGTAGCAGCAACATGTCTTACTCAGATTCTCTAGATCAAGAAAAACTTGCTAGACATACAAGTGAGATATGATGATCCTATTTCAATAGTTTGTCACAATGCCAATGTTATAAACATATCCAAGAATCCAATGATGCATTCCAAGACCAAACATATTCCTATTAAGTTCCACTTTCTGTGGGAACAAGTCATGGAAAAGAATATCGAGTTGGAATACATTGGGAAAAAAGAAAGGATTGCAGACATATTCCCAAATCCTCTTCCTAAGGAGACCTTTGAGTATCTTGGACAAAAACTGGGATTAATTTATGCTCTAAATTGATTTCCATAATATTTTCTAAGAAAAAAAGGGGAATACTATGAGGGGGAGTTACCCTATGCTATTGATTTCAAAGGGGGGAGAGAAAAACAGTAAAACTAGAAGCATGAAGACATGGGGTGTCAACATGAAGAAAAGAGGATATTATAGTCATTAGGATCATAGCACGAAGACTGGGGGATCATGATTTTTTAAATAAGTTTCCATCAATTTCAAATTGGGATATTGTTGGAAAATTGGTTATCATTGATTTCAACCTTAGAATAAGTGCTAAAGCAAATCCCAGAAGCCACTAAAGGTGATGATGATCTATCCACTTGAATAAGCCTTGAAGGAGTCTTGACATAAGTATATATAAATACAAAGTTGTTCCCTGATGGTGTATATTTTAAGAATGTTCATCATGGGATGCGATAACACATGGTTGTTTCCACATGCCCACTTTGAGTTGTACACAAATAAATCCTTGAAGGAGCCTTGAAGAAGACCCTAAAACCAAGAGAAGAAGCTCCTAAATCCAAGTGAAGAAGCCCTTAAATAAAAGATAAGAAGAACCTAAATCCAAGTGAAGAAGCCCTTAAATAAAAGATAAGAAGAACCTAAATCCAAGTTAAGAAGCCCCTAAATCCAAGAGAAGAATACCCTAAATTAAAGTGAATATATAATACCCTTAGGTCAGGGGAAGAGGTGCAACCCAAAATTTGTGACCCTTGGTCGCACCCCCTCATGTGGAGAAGACTCATATAAATAAGAAGGGACTCATTTGGAATTTGTGTTACAATAATTCTACCTAGACAAGGAAAAGGAGAGAATTTCATCCTACATGAGTGAATGTACAAGGGAAGATGAAGTGAAGAAGGGAGAAATTCCAAGGGAAGATGAAGTCTTGTGTTGATTTGTTCTAAGGTTTTTCTTTGAAGGTCATCTTGGAATCTTTGATATAAAAAAATTTCTAGAATGATTCAGATAGTGAAACGTGGATTTTTTCAGAAGAGACAATGAATAATATTTAGTATGAATTTAAGGTCTTCACTCATTACAGTTTTGTAGTTATACTCAGTGGAAGTTGAGGTTTTTTAAATTAGGGTTTTCTTCTTCAAAACTAGTCATCTTGCCATTTTCGCTATAAAAAATAAGTCAGGGAATATTTAAGGAGAGGAACCTAGAAGAATTTTAGAGAAGATAACAAATAATATTGGGTACAATTTTTATATCATGATTCATTACAGGTGCATAGTTATACTTGTTGGAAGTTAGGGTTTGTGACTAATCTAGAAACTAATCCCAAATAGATGTTCATAATAAAATAATTATATATGAATCTTGGTAGGTCCAAATTGAATTCCAATTGTTTCATTAGAAGGATAAAATATTGTAATATATGAGGTCCAAGTTTCAGAATCATAAAGGAAAAATTAAGCTCGTGGAAAATATTACAAGCTTGTTGATTTGAGGTACAATTCTGAGCAATTTTGTATGCAGATTTAAGAAGTGATTTTGGGATTGTATTTGAAGGTTGATTTGATCCTATATATTCATTTAAAATATTCCAATGGGATTGGTGTCTTCTTCCAGCAGGTGCTAGAAAAATTAGGGAGTGCGTATTTCCTTCAAGTTTGTTCTTGTAAAATCTTGAAACTACTTGAGAAACGTTTCTGTGGTTTTCTCTCAGTTGGGTTTCCACATAAAAATATGTGTGCAATCTGTATGAGTTTATGTGATGATGAATGACATGATTAATGGTTAATGTTTATGTAGTTATTGAAGGCTAAAATTGTTGAAATAACATTATATTGACTCACCACCCCCTCTCAATATTCTTGAATATTCTAACAAACAATAGTGTTGAGTTTAAAATATAAATAACATTATTTTAATACCAAAAGCCTCATTTTTTAAATTTGTTCATGGGTTTGGTGGTGTGCAATAAACAAGAATGAGTGTTGGGTATGTGTTATATTATTTTCATGACTAGCTATAGTGTTTTCTACATTGTGTTGGGCATGTGGGGGGGGCGCCAAGCCCCCTGTTTGGGGATAGAGGCCCCCGAGAAATGTTTTTCCTTGGGAAATGTGTCGCATGTTTTGCCTCATTTTTTGTGTTGTCTTGATTTTTGTGTCCATTGTTGGGAGGTTTTTTGTCAATGGTTTTCTATTTTCGATTAAGGAATTAAGGTTGTTGACTAATCCAGGTCATTGGGTTAGCGTTTTGGATGTTGTTGGATCCTATATGTATATTGTATTGTAAAAAATGTATCACAATGTATGAATATAGAATATGTTGGTTTTCCCATTTTGGGATTCCAAGGGAAAAATCTATGTATAATGTTTGTATTTTCCATTGTATATTTTTTGTTCTTTTATTGAAAATTCGTTCGTAGTAAATAATTGTACAAGGTTAAAATCAACATTTCGTATCAGAGCTTTGTTGGCTTCAGGTGAAAACCTTTGTGGTCAAGGGTTTGGCTCGAGACTATGATAATCCTTGTTACAGTGGGATATTTGTGGTATTGATTTTTCAGGTGAAAATAGATGGCAAGAAGTTCGAAAATGGAGATCGAGAAGTTTAATGGGAAATTTTTTTATCTGTGGAAGCTCAAGAAAGAAGATCTATTGGTGGATATAGATCAGTGGATCATGGTGGATCTAGGTACTGCACCTATAGAAACTTCGACAAATGACTGGAAAAATTTGGATCGGAAGGCGAAGAGCACAATCTGACTGTGTCTCTCAGATTCAGTATTACTGAATGTTTCAGAGGAAGCTATAGCCTAGGATTTATGGGATAAGTTGGGGAAGTTGTATCAGTATAAGTCCATAGTAAATAAACTACTCCTAAGAAAGAAGTTTTAAAACCTAAGGATGAGAGATGGAGACTCAGTGGTAGAGCATTAATTGAACACCTTCAATACTGTGGTAAGTAAGTTAGTATCTATTGAGATTAAAATTTCAGATGAAGATAAGTGTATCAGTTTACTGTTGTCTTTACTAGACTCATGGGATAGTCTGGTTGTGGCCATAGGTAGTAATGAAACTACCTTGAATTTTGATGAAGTGGTAACATCCTTGTTGTCAGAGGAGATGAGATGGAATAACATGGAAGGATAGAGCACATATGCATTATTTGGAAGAGGACGCTCCCATGAAAGAAATATATCTAAGTCCTCAAGTGGGATATCTAAGTCTAAGGGTATATCTAAATATTCCAAAAATTTTGTAAAGGTATGTTGGAGATGTGGAAAAAAAGGGCACTACAAGAAGTAGTGTAGATACAAAGTTGAGAAAAAGAAGGGATATTAAGAAGCTCCTTCTACAGAATAAAATACCTACAAGGAAGAAGTAGGGGATGTGTACTTGGATTCTTCAAGAACACATGTAGATTGTGAGGAATGGTTGGTTGACTCAGGTGCATCATTTCATATGACTCCCCACAGGGAGTGGTTTTTTTAATATTAGAGGTATTATGGAGGTAATGTTTTCCTAGGTAATATGGAAATCAGAATCAGGTAAGATTCCCCTCTGGTGCAAGGAGAGAAGAAGGAATTTTACAACTAATTCATAATGATGTGTTTGGACCTATGTTAGTTCCATAATTGGGAAAATATTTGTACTATGTCTCATTTATAGATGTATTCTCGAGGAATACTTGGATATATTTCTTTAGGAAGAAATATGAAGTCTTTGACAAGTTTAGAAAGTTTAAGGATCTTGTTGAGAATCAAACAGAGAAACAAATTAAGGCATCGAGGACAGATAATGGCAGAGAGTTATGCAGGAATGAATTCGAAGAATTATGTAAGAAGTGTGGTATAGAAAGGAAGAATACTACTCCATATACACCTCAACAGAATGGAGTTGTAGAAAGGATGAACATGACGTTTATGAAAAGAAAAAGGTACATGCTCAGTGGTGTCGGGTTAGGGAAATAATTCTGGGCAGAGGCAGTGGATATTGCATGTTACATGGTCAATAGATCACCCTCATTAGCGTTGGATGAAAAGACTCCACAAGAGGTATGGACTGGTTTGAAACCTTCTCTCCAAATATCAAGGTATTTGGTTGTGAGGCCTATGTTCATGTTCCAAAGGAAAATAGGAGTAAGCTAGATAAAAAGGATGAAAATAATATATTTATTGGGCATAAATATGGTCGCAAAGGTTATAATATTTAAAACCCAAAAATTAACATGGTTGTGTATAGCCAAGATGTGGTATTTAGAAAAATGAAGGATGTTGTTCAACAAGAGTTCCTACCAAGGAAGAACCAAAGAAAATAGAGTTTGATTTAAAGGATGATGAATCAAACTCTACACAAGAAGATGAATCAGAAGAAGAAGATCATCATACTCCAGTATTGAGGAGATCGGTTCCAGAAAGAAGCATACTGGAAAGGGAGGCAATGGATTCATAACATGGAAAACTCTGGAAAAAGGTCATGGATGAAGAAACGACAGCCTTGGATAAGAATGATGCTTGGTATCTAGTGGAGTTTCCGACTAGAAGAAATCCCATTGGAAACAAATGGGTATTTAAAAAGAATATGAATGTAGAAGGAAAATTGGAGAAATACAAAGCTCGGTTAGTAGAAAATGGTTATTCCTAAGTTCAGGGAACTGATTTTCATGAGTTTTTTTCTCCTGTTGCCAAGTTAAATTCTAAAAGATTTATGTTATTTGTTGTTGTTGCATTTGATTTTGAACTAGAACATATGGATGTGAAGAAAACATTCCTACATGGGGATCTAGAAGAATAAATCTATATGAAGTAGCCATAAAGCTTTGTTGTGAAGGGAAAGAAGGAGCTGGTATTAAAGATGAAAAAGTCTATGTATGGTTTAAAACAATCACCAAGGATGTGGTATAAAAAAATTGATACTTATATGATGGGACTTGGCTTCAAAAAAAGAAAAGAGGATCACTATGTGTATTTTAAATTAATTGGTTATCATTTGATTTATTTGGTCTTGTATGTGGATGACATGTTATTGATAGGAAACAACAAGGAGATTATCCAGGATGTGAAAACTCAGTTGTCCTCTAAATTTGACATGAAGGATCTTGATGCTGCAAATTTCATTTTGGGAATGGAAATTAAAAGAGATTGGAAAAAAGAGAAAACTTTGGTTAAATTAGAGAAAATATGTTGTGTAATGTCCCCCACCTCTTAGAGAGGTGATGAGGAGACTCAGTGGCCTGGGCACCCCCACTAGGTCATAGTCTCACATTGAGGGGGGGAAAAGTCAAGAATTTAAAAGTTATATTTTTAAGTTGACTTAAGAAAGGAAAAGGATAAAGGAGTAAAAGATAACTCAACAGAAGAATAGAAGATTAACCCTGGGAGTTAACCTAACTTAACAGAGAATTAGAAGGAAAAGTATAAGTAAGAGGATGGGGTGCACCTATTATTCATTCTGGTTTTGGATTAGCATTTGCTATTTCTCTTGAGCATTCAGTTTGGGGGTTTTGCTGTAAAAACCCTTGTGAGCAACTCAGTGGTGAAATATCCACTCACCTTGTTCCATAGCTTGGTCTCGGGGATGAAAGACTCCTCCACACCATTCTAGTCTCAGGGCCATCTTATCGAGGGAGGTTCGATCCAGCTTATCCTGAGGGCCTGGGGCCATTCTGACAGTTGGGTTTTGTTTGCAGGGGAAAGACCATCAGTTTGAGGGTTTTTCTGGAGGGTTATCATCATTCTACATTTGTCTACAGATTGGGACGTCGTGGAGCCATAGGGGACGTCCTGTGATTCAATAAAACTCAAAACTAGGGAGATCTGCTTGAGATCTGAGCCCGAAAATTCTCCCATGGGATTATCATAGCCTGATATATATTCTTGGAGAGTTTCAGAGAATTTGGAGGCCTCCTTCATCAGGGACGAACCACCTAGGGTTTCAGTCATCTAGTGGGGCACACCATTCAGTGGAGAATTCAGATCTACGGAATTTGAGAGTGGATTTGGGAATTTGGACATCTGGGTTTTCCTTACAGTTGCCCGATCTATCATTTGGCATATTTCTCGGGATGATTGGACACTTTTGGTAGCAGGGAAAAATTATTCAGGGCTTCAGCATTTTAGCAGGACGTGGCACTTTCCATCTTGGAGGTTGATCTGTTTGATTTAGTCTTCATTGTATATCCAGCCTTTGGAGGCTTATTTTGTATTGTCGAGAGCATTTTGTAGCAGCTCATATCTATTTCTTGTACGACCATCTGAGGTTTATGCCAGATCGGCCATCTATTGTACTGATCTTACATTTCTCATAATAAAAAGGTCAGATCTTTGCTTGTGCTTCTACATATTGAATATATTGTGATCTCCATGTGTTGATGAATCTTGTATGCACTTAATAAACTCAGTAAATTAGTAGTAGTTAGTCATTCCAAGAAAGAATTTGGCTTGGGATCATTACATGTTGAGACAATACTGCAAAGGTTTAATATGTAGGAATGTAGACCGGTCAAGGTCCCTATTCATGTTGGTGTAAATTTATCTGTGTATAAGTGTCCCAAGACACAGGACAAGGAGGAGGACATGTCTTGTCTTCCATATGCAATTGCAGTTGGTAGTTTGATGTATGCAATGGTCTGTACTAGACTGGGCATTACGCATGTAGTGGGAGCTTTGAGCAGGTATATGTCAAAACCAAGGAAGGAGCATTGGACAACGGTAAAAAGGGTTTTGCAGATATTTGTGTGGCATTTCTAGCTATGGATTGTGCTACCAAGGAAGACTAGGATTGGACAGAGTGTTGTACATACATGGATTTGGGGATGAAGACTAGGCTGGAGATTCGGATCATAGGAGATATACAAGAAGATATGTGTTTAGCCTGTTTGGAGGAGCAGTCAGTTGGATGAGAAAAATATAGGTTGTAGTGGCACTTTTAATTACAGAAGTTGAATACATGGCAGCCACTCATGCAAGTAAGGAAGCAATATGGTTACAAATATTGTGTTCATGTATTGGGTTGGTACATCAAATTGTAAGGATAGATTATGACAATCAAGTGCAATTTGTTTGGCAAAGAACTTAACTTATTATTCAAAGACAAATAATATTGATATTCAATATCACTTTGTGAGAGACATGGTTGTAGAAAAGAAAGTGTTGTTAATGAAGGTGGACACTTTGAAAAATGTTTCAGATTCATTAAAAAAATCTATGAGAATTGAGAAGTTCTCTTGGTGTAGAGGATCCACGGGCATTCCTACCTTGGATTGTTGACTATGTAACTCTATAACCCCATGTATGCAAAGAAAACAACAAATGGAATAATGTTGGGTATGTGTTATATTCTTTGTATGACTACCTTTAGCGCTTTCTACATTGCACCGGGTGCATGCGGGGGTTTAAAGATTTTTTTTTCTTCAACAAACATGTTGCATGTTTTACCTTGTTTTTTGTGTCAGGTTGATTTTCATGTCCATTATTGGGCGGTTTTTCGGCACATGGTTTTTTGCCGATGGTTTTCTATTTCCAGTTAAGGAATTAGGGTTGTTGACTAATATAGGTCATTGGGTTAGGGTTTTGGATGTTGTTAGCTCCTATATGTATATTGTATTGTAAACAATGTATCACAATGTATGAATATAGAATATGTTGGTTTTCTCGGTTTAGGTTTCCAGGGGAAAAATATCTATATAATGTTTGTGTTTTCCATGGTATATTTTTTGTTCTTTTACTGAAAATATGTTTGCAGTAAATAATTGTACAAGGTTAAAATTGATAATGAGGCACCGTGTAACACCCCATTTTTAATCCCCTGAATAAATTGTGATTAATTATGATTAGTATTGGTTTATCTCAGCATGGAGATAATATTTCCATGTTATGACTTGTAAATAATTTTAATGTGTAATATAAAATTCAAACAATTGATTGATTGGTGAATCTCAAGTACTAGCCATGATGAAGCTATAGGAACGATTGAGGGGGGGCTAGAAGGGGGTTCATTAGGTCAAGGAATCCCAAGCCACCTTGTTAAAATTAATTTGCAGGAAATAACACTTATTTTTGTAAATGTGTTGAACCTTCATATAATAGATCTAGCTAGAAAATACCACACATTTGCAGAGAGAAATTGAGAAAGAAGAAGCAAAAGAGAAAGAATGGAAGAATTTGCATTAACCGTCATGAATAATGAAGAATTTACACATGATATACTCTGTATAAATCAATCAATGTGCACTGGAGGAGAACCAATGATCCATAGTGGTGGTCTATAGTGATCTGGACACACACTAGTAGTTATGGGAGTGAATTGCCACCTAGTTTAGTCTCTCAAGCAGTTACAGGAGTGAATTGCCACCTAGTTGAGTTAATTATTCAACCAGTCTTCAATTAACTAACTGAAATAGAATGTAGTGAGGAGTAGATCAAGGAATCAAGGGTGATGCACCAATCTGGTGTTGAAACCAAGGCTAATGCGTATTAGCATGGTGATGATCCCAATGTTGCATGGTGACAAAACCAATGCAACATCTAGACTCAACTCAACTAGTCAAATTGAAGTGTCAACTGAAGAGAATATACTCCAGTTGGAATATTCTCCCCTAAACTTTAGGAGACTGAATAATGACTAATAAACATAGGAAAAAATTTAGGACCTTAGGAAAAATAAATCCTAGGTGTGTGTGAAGTAACTCCAACACCCCCCTAAACATCACTATGGTGAAAATAAAGAATCGGTCCTAGCAACGAGGCCAGGTTAGGTACCCAAATACAAAAGATACATTGAAATAAAGTGAGGAAAGAGGGAAAACCTCATGGGAAAACCCCTCCAGTCAAGGTACAATGTATGTAAAAACAAGAACTGGCAATTTCTAGGCAATTGTGTCCTTCACTCCAAGACGACTTCGTAGAGAGTGGAACTTTTTCTCAGTGAAGGTCTTAGTGAAGATGTTTGTCATATTTTCTATTGAAGAACAAAACTATAGGTCGATTATCCGCCCATGTACTAAGTCCTGGATGTAGTGCATGTGGATATCTATGTGCTTCGTCTGCTACCTCTAAACTGGATCTTTGCAGAACTTTAGAGTGCTCTGGTTGTCACACCACATGACAATAGGCTGATGAAATTGAATGCCCAAATCAGTGAGAAAATGATGTAGCCACATAGCATGAATTTTTATGTTAACTACCCCTCTGTAATCTTCCTCGGGTAAAGAAAGAGAAATGGGAAAGTGCTTCTTTCTTGACCAACAGATAGGCCCAAAACTAAGACTAAGTGAGTAACCAGATGTGGACTTGTGATCAATTCTATTGCCAACCCAGTCAGAATCAGTAAAGATGATGAGATATAATGTAGAGTATGTTGCATAATGAATCCCAAAGGTGATGGTGTCTTGTACATATCAAAGGATATGCTTTGAAGCCTTCCAATGTAGCTCATGTGGATCCTACATGAACCTGGAAATTGCACCAACTGCATAAGAGATGTCTAGTATGGAGTGCGTGAGATAGAACAAGATCCCCACTAGTTGTTTGTACAGTGTGTTTTCAACTAGTGGAGTATCCCCACCATCCTCAAGTTTGACTCTTGATAGGAAAGGAGTCATAGCATAATTGCAGTTTTTCATGTGAAATCTCTCAAGGAGATCTCGTGCATACTTGGCCTGAGACAATTTTATGCCTGATGCATCCTAACTAATTTCAAGTCCAAGGAATAAGTGTAGCAGACCCATGTCCATCATCAAAAACTTGTCATGTAGAATCCTCTTGACTGCAACAATCGTTGAAGTCAAGAAACCGGTGATCAACAAATCATTAACATACAAAACTAAGAGTAGAATTGAATCAGTCATCCTGAGAATGTATACATTCGGGTCTGATTTACAATGTACAAAGTTCTTTGACAATAGGTAGGAGTCCATCTTGGCATACCATTCCCTCAAAGCCTGCTTGAGGACATAAAGAGACTTCTTTAGTCAACAAACCAAAGATGAGTCTTGCATAAATCCCTGGGGCTACTCCATACAAATCTCCTCAAAAAAATAACCGTGAAGAAATGCATTGTTCACGTCCATATGATGGACTTCCCATCCCTTGGTCACCGCAATTGCAAGTGCCAAATGTATGTAATTCATATTCACTACTAGAGTGAAGGTATAATCATAGTCAATTTCATGCACCTACTGAAAGCCTTTGGAAACAAGCCTAGATTTGTATCTGCTAATCTATCCATCCATTGTGCTCTTGGTCCTATAGACCCATCTGATAAATTATCTTCCAGGAGGAAGGGGAACCAGATCCCAAAAGTGATTTATAGCATCCTCACCATAAGTCTGTGGATATGAAGACTGAACCAAGAAAAGATGCCTAGAGGGAAATGGTTCATTGGAACTGAGTGCAATAGGAGGCTCCTCGAAATCAGATCGAGTCCTCCTAGTATCGGCTGGATCACCAGCAAGATCCCTTGCATCCTAAAGTGTAGTATGTTCCCACTTGGGCCTTTGCTCTGGCTCTGCATATGCATCTGGATGCTCTGAATTTGCATCTGACTGTAATGACTCTATATCTAAATCATATGATTCCTCTGAATCATAACTCTCATCTGAAGAAGATTCGGCATGTCCATGCTCATCATCTCAGACAAGTGGAAGAATGAAGGTGTATGCATGCGACTGCTGAGGTATATGCGAGACACTTTCCTAGAATTGGACAATTCACTCAATGACGATCTGGTCTGAGGAAAGATCAATAAGTGTGTATCCCTTAACATTGTTGAGGTATACAACAAAAATACACTCAGTGTTCTGTGGATCAAGTGCCTTCATGTTTTCAGAGCAAATCTGCTCCGATGCACGTGAACCAAAAATACGAAAGTGGGTCACCTTCAGTTTGAAGTCGCTCAAAGCCTCGTAGGGAGTCTTATCCTTGACAGATCTATGGGGATATCTTTTTTGGATGTATGTTACACAATTAAGTTCTTCGACTCATAGTCTCTATGGTAGTGACTTTGCATGTAGTATGCAAGATGCCATCTCTTTTAGAGATCTGTTTTTCCGCTTAGCAACTATGTTTTGTTGTGGAGAATAGGGAATTGTGTGGTGCAATTGAATCCCATCCTCATGAAAATGATTCTGGATCTCATGATTGACATACTCTCCCCCGTTATCAATTCACAGGACTTTCATTTTCTTTCCTGATTGTGTCTCAACCAGAGGTTTGAGATCTTTGAGGTGTTGAAAGACCTCAGATTTTTGCCTGAGAAAGTAAATCCATGTGAAACGTGAGAAATCATCAGCAAAAATGAAAACAAACCTCACTTTACTGATAGATGGATGCGGAAAAGGACCCATGATGTCACTATGGATCATATCTAAAGGAGAGGAATCTCTCTGAGTCTTTCCTTTGTCGAATTTCTCTTGAGAGTGTTTTCCAAGAACGCATCCCTCACAAACTCCTTTGGAGAAATGGATGTCTGGTAGACCATCAACCAATATTTTCTTTCTAATATGTTGCATAAATATGAAATTCAAATGTCTAAACCTTTCGTGTCATATCCTACTACTTTCATCAGCATGTGTAAGCAGTAAAGTAGAATCTGGTTCAATAAATTCAGAAAATGTATACAATCTAGATTGTTGATTTACCACACTGGTAGCAACCTTGGAATTGGTTTGCATGTCATATATGTCCATTGCATTTGGTGTGAATATGAATTTATTTCCAGTGTCGGAATTCATCAACTGATACATAAAGAGAATATTGACGAAAAGTTTGGGAACGTGCAACACATTCTCGAAGCTTTTGTTAATAAGTTCAATCCTTCCTTTGTCGATGACCTCGACTAGAGAGTTGTCCCCCATCCAAATAGGAGTACCTTTGCATGCATCCAATGAATAATAGACTGCTTTTGTGGAATCCATGTGATGTGATGCTCCTAAATCTACGATCCAAGCATCGGGAGAGGAGTTGATGGTAATCAAGGGATGGCTAGAATTGTCTTTCTTGGGATTCTGATCTTCTGGCTTCTTTTTCTTGGAAACCTCGGGGAAGATATCTCCAAGGTTGTTTTTCTTAATTATTTGAGTCATTAGATCTATTTTTTTCTGCATGCATGTAGATTCTAGATGGAATCCTTTATGGAAGTATGTGCATTTATCCCCTTTTCTTCCTTTTCCACCTTTGGATCTGGCGACATCGGTGAAGGGTTTTGAGTACCCTTAATTCTTTGAATGTGCATGAGATTTCCTTTTTTATTTATCTTCAAATTTATGATATTAATGGCTTCCATCTTGAACAGTAAGTGCATGCACCTTTGGGCCTTTTATTTTGCCCATGTTGATGAGCTTGGTTTGTTCTTGTGTCAGGGATTCAACAAATTCCTCAAGAGAAGACATCTTCTAGGTGACTCCAAAGAAAAAATTGACTAAATGGAATGTTGATACAAACACAGAGAATTCAGGACCAAGTTTGGAGAGAATGGTGAGAATCATTTGTTTCTCCTCCTTAGATGTATCAACCTCGCAAGCTTTGAGTTGCGACAGTAAATCCTTGAATTTTGTAAAGAAATATTGGATATTGTCAAATCTTTTTGGATCCAATGTGAGAAATTCCTATTGATTATTTGGGTTGGTTTTCATTGATGCCAACGCTTGAAGAAATTTTGGTAGCGAATTTTGGTAGCACAAAGGTTTGGGTAATGGACCCAAGTTTGTTTGATGTATAATTGTATGTGTTTTAATATATTTGAGGGTAAGACTATTCTAGATGGATAGTACATGTCATGCCATTTCTGGTGGTATGTGGAATGTCACATAACTCCTCACGGTTAGAGAGTTATGGCCATGTGAATTTGGAGAACCCTCATGAGTCATCTATAAGCCCCAAAAGGTCAAAGTAGTCAAAGTGGTTGCAAAGAAGAAAATATTTAAATAGTAAAGTGAAGTGATTAGTGTACTATAAGTCAAAGTGGATACAAAAGAAATTATTTAAATAATAAATTTAATGGAGAAATTACTAAGTGGACAAGTGGTTAGAAGTGTGTTAGACCTAAAATAAGGAAAGTGGTTTAATATGGTTAGAAGGTAACCCCTTGAGGAAGCTACATAAACGTAAAAATAAGAGGAAAGGGTCTCTCATTTTATATACACTTGAGAATATCGAATATCTATAAGTGAATGAGGTAACCAAAGGATATCTAAGGTGAATTTCAGAGGGAAGGTGAAGTAAATAAGGCTGAAATTCAAGGGAGGATAAATGATTTTGATGATGCTTTGCAAGGTATGTTATTTACAGGTCATCTCACCATTTTTGCAATAAAAAAATTTCCTAGAATGATTCAGACTGTGAAATATGGAGGCCGTTGAGGAAACATATCCAAGTGGCTGTGATAAAACTTTCATCTAGTGGGTCGTTTTATTTTTGGAGTTACACTCTGTGGAAAATAGGGTTTGTGGCTAGTCTTGGAACTAGTCTAAACAGGTGTTTTGGGTAAAAACGTCATAACTTATTCATAACAGATCAAAATTCAGTAAGACCAAATGTATTTGTTAGAAGACATCATTTAGTATTCAAGGTACCATTTTTAGGTCCATACAACAAATATTCCATGTGGGGCATGCTCTACAAGTTCTCTCTCTAGAATAAACCAGAATTCAACAAGGTATGCCATTTTTTCTATAACTTATTTTGTGAAAGGTTCCAAGTAGTGAAACCTGGAGGAATTGCATAAAAGACACCGAAGAACATTGTTTACTATTTTCATATCTTTATTGATTATAGGTACACGATTATGATTATTTCAAGTTAGGGTTGTTGACTAACCCAAAATTAGTCATGTGAGACTAAATTAAAGTTTGATGAAAATGTTAGTCTCTTGTTGTTAAAGTTAAGGAAGGTTTGCAGGTATGTGATCATATACACATAGAGTTACAAATCAGATTTGGATGATGAAATTGATGAGGATTTTGGTTGAGGTACATGTTGGGTACATGGTTGAGACAAATAGTTGATGAGTTGGCACATACATGAGGTGTATAGTTGATGATGTTGGCACATCTTGATGAGTCATAGTTTATGTGTATTTGATGCATGATTGGTACATATATGATGCATGGTTGATGCATTCATTGATTGTACAGATTGTTGCATGGTTGATGCACTTGTTTATGGTACAGGTTGATTACAAGTTGTTTGGTATAGGTTGTTATAGGTTGTTTAGTGCAGGTTGATTGGTATAGGTTTACATCAGTATATCTCATAGTGATAGTGCGACAATGGTTCCATCATTCTACTTCTATGATAGGGCAGTTGGATGGGGAAAGGACAGGTGGTTATAGCCACCTTTTGGTTGTAGCCAGAGAACATAGGGGGTTGTAGCCTCCTTCTGGTTGTAGCTAGAGAATAGGGTAGTTGGAGCTTCCCTTAGGTTGTAGCCTGAGCAACTAGGGGGTTGGAGCCTCTTTCTAGTTGCAACTGGAAAACAAAGGAATTTGGTGCTTCCAATGAATGTAATTCTTAAAGACATATAAGAAAAATAATTTTGTGGTTTTCGCCCACTTTGGGTTTTCACGTAAAAATACTAATGTACTGTGTATGTGTATGATTGCTCATTTTTTCATTGTTTATTTACTCTGAAACTATTGGATGATAATGCTACATTGATATAACAATTGCATTTTATGGTTAAAAAGGATTAAATTTCTTTATTACTAATTCACCCCCCCCCCCCACCTCTTAGTAATCCAACAATTGGTATCAGAGCAGGCTCCTTCAGAAATCAGTTTAACCACTAAAAGGTAGATCATGGAGAGAAAATACATGTATAAAAATGAAATACCGCAGTTTGATGGAAAAAAGTATGCATTCTAAATAAGAAGGATGAAAACATATATATAGGCACATGGATTTGAAATTTGGCAATCAATAGTAGATGGATACAAATAACCAGCAGTTCCGCCAACAAGTGAAAAAGAAATGAAACTCAGTCAAAATAATTCTAAAGAAAATAATTCACTTTTGAATGGTCTTGGTGAATCGATATATACCAAAGTTGTACATTGTAAATCCGCTAAAGAGATTTGGGACAAACTTCAAAATATTTATGAAGGAGATTCAAAAGTCAAAGAAGCAAAACTTCAAACCTACAGAGGTCAATTCTAACAACTAAAGATGGAGGAATATGAGAATATTGCAACTTACTTCTTATGAGGCGATGAAATAGCAAATGCAATCATAGAATTGGGAGAAGAAATTGAAGAATATGTAATTGTTCAAAAGTTATTAATATCTCTTCCTATGATATTTGATCATAAAATATCGACACTAGAATAAAGAACAGATCTAGACTCAATAACCATGGACAAACTACATGGAATCTTCACAACATATGAAATGAGAATTGAACAAGAAAATCCAGATATAAAAGAAGAAGCTTTCAAAGAATCCAAAAGGTCAAAGCAAAAGGGAAAGCAAAGGGAACATATCAGCAACAATGATTTCTCAGAAGATGATGAAGAAGAAGCAACCAACTTTGTCAGAATATTGAACAAGGGAACCAACATAAGATATAAAGGTAAGATTCCATTGATTTGTTTTAATTGTGATAGTATTGATCATTTTGCTAACAAATGTCCTCATAAGAATAATAAGAGGAATGATGAAAATTACTCAAATAACAAACAAACATATAAAGGTAAAAGAACCAAAAAGAAAGCTTTCAAGAAAAGATTATGCACCAAAGAAGACATCTCCTCATCAAATGAAGATGAAGTCAGTGACAGTGAAAGAGAAAGAGTTCTATTCATGGTAGTATAAGACTCTGATAAAGAACACACCGAATAAGAATATGAAGAGGAAGAAGTTGACTACCAAGAATAATTTTTGAATGCCATAGAAGTTAGAAGAAGGGAAAATAAGAAAAACAAGACGCTACAAGCATAACTATACAAGAAAGAAGACACTCAGAAACTAGAACAAATGATCATGAAATTGAAGGTTCAAATAAAAGAAGATAAAAGAATTGAAGAAGCACTCAAAGAACAGCTAGAAGAAAGAGACGTGATCATTGGAAACTTGGAAGCATAGATTGTCACATTGAGAAAGGATCTTCAAAAGAAAAATGTGCAGAACAACTCAAAATTTTTGGATGACATTATCAGTAGTAAAAAGCCTCATCATGACAAGTATGGACTTGGATACAATTAGACAGAAAAGATCCAAAACAATAAAACAAGAAACATATCCAAAATGTTATGCGGAAACAATCAAAGGGGATAGGAAGACCTACAAGGAATATTACAGGGACACTTTTCCACCGAGAAGATTTAGATTTTAGAATCAACAACCGACTAAAGAAAAAAAAAAACAACATGCCTCAAGAAGAAGAAGGATTCATAAAAGTAACTCCTTTCAAAAGATATTCAACTCCCATGTATCAAACTATCTTTTTAGGTTTATGTTATGTATTCAATAATTTTGGACACAAATCTGTAAATTGCAGAGTTAATAGGAGGAACATAAACAACTTTGAAAGTCATACACAAAATGGTTATCCAAGAAGGCATATTGAAACATAGAGAAGAAGCTACAATAAGTTTGAATCATTGAGCACTGAAGTGGAATGCTACAAGTGCAACAACTTTGGACACATGGCCAAATATTGTAGAATGATAGTCCCTCCTAGAGAACCACAACATAACTACAACAGTCATAGACAGGAACCTCATAAGAGAACATGGATAAGAAAGCAAAATCAGTATAGCAATGAAGAATGCACACTCGCTCTACAAGCTAAGCAGAAGAAACATGGTTGGTATGTTGAAAATGGTTGTTCAAAACACATGACAGGTGATAAAGACATTTTTATTACATTAAGAAAGGAAAGAGATGAATTAGTCTCCCTCGAAAATGATGATTCAGCTAAAATCATTGGAAAATGCACAGTTAGAATTGGAAACAAGAATACCAAGGAAAAAAATGTTCTACTAGTAGAAGATATGAAACATAATATTCTAAGTGTAAGTAAAATGTGTGATCAAGGTCATAAAATTACTTTCGATTCACATAAGTGTGAGATAAGAAAAGAAGGTTCAGGAAAATTTATTGCAACAGTTGCAAGAACTTCAAGCAACATATATGTATTAAGTGAAATTGGAAATGAAAAGTGTTTTCTAGGAAAGGAAGATGAGGGTTGGATATGGCACATAAGAATGGGTCACATACACTTTGATAACCTTGTCAAATTCAGCAAAAAGGAAGCAATTAGAGAAATGCCCCAGATCATGAAACCAACCAACAATTTATGAAAGCCTTTTCAACAAGGAAAACAAACAAAGACTAGGTTCAAATCAAAGGAATATTCAATGACAAGACCACTGGAAATTGTGCATACTGATCTAATTGGACCAACTACAACAAAGAGTTTAAAAGGTGAGAAATACTTTATGTTATTAGTTAATGATTATACAAGAATGACTGCAGTTTTGTTTCTCAGGAATAAGTCAGAAGCTTTTGAAAACTTCAAGGTCTACAAGGAAATGGTTGAAAATGAAATGGATTCAAAAATCAAATGTTTGATATCTGATAATGGAGGAGAGTTCACTTCAAAGGAATTTATGGGCTACTTCAGTAGGCATGGAATAAAAAGGAAATTCTTTGTTGATAGGACACCTCAACAGAATGGAGTTGTTGAAATAAAGAACATGACAGTACAGGAAATTGCTCGAACAATGCTAATGGATTCCAAATTGACAGATATTTTTTGGACATGTGCAGTACATACAACAATTCACATTCAAAACATATTAATGCTCAGAAACAACAATGACAAAACTTCCTACGAGCTATGGAAAGGAACACCAACAAATGTGAAGCACTTCATAGTATTTGGAAGCAAATGCTACATAAAAAGAGAAGATGGTAGAATGGGAAAGTTTGACTCTCATGTGGACAAAGGAGTACTTGATGGTTACTCAAGTACAAGGAAAGCATATAAGTGTTACAATATGAGGTTCGAAATGGAATATTGCAAACCAGTTACCACTCCTAAGTATATCAGAGAAATACTAAAGAGGTTCAGAATGGAAGATTGAAAACCAGTTACCACTCCTATGCAAACCAGTTGCAAGTTGAGAAAAGATGATGATTCAAAGTCTACAGACCAGAGAAAATATAGGTCAATGATTGGTATCCTACTATATGTGATAGTATCGAGACCATATTTAATGTAGGCAGTTGTACAGGTGGCACAATTTCAAGCAACACCAAAGGAATCACATGTCATAGCAGTGAAGAGGATTTTCATATATCTCAAAGGAACATAAGAGTTTGGATTATGGTATCCAAAATGAAAGGATCTATCACTTACTTCCTACACAGATGTATATTGGGAAGGTTGCATTGAGCGAGCAACATTCTACTTGGGTGAGTGTTTGGTATATTGGATAAGCAAGAAACAATAATCGGTATATTTATCTACAGTCGAAGCAGAGTATATTACAGTAGTAGGATGTTATACACAGGTTCTATGGATGAAGAAAAATTTGACAGATATACAGGTTGAGTATGATGAGTCCATTCCAATCTATTGTGATAATACAATCCCCATAAGTATCTCAAAGAACCCAGTGATGCACTCTAAGACGAAGCACATTCTAATCAAGTATCAATTTCTACAGGAACAGGTTGCAGAGAAGAACACTAGAGTTGAATATGTGGGCACAAAATAACAAGTGGAAGGCATCCTTACAAAACTGCTTCCAAGGGAAGCCTTTGAGTATCTTTGCTAGAGACTCAGAGTAATTTCTACTCCAAAATGAATTCTTTTGAATGATTATCTTATTTGTCTTAGATTTACATGAGGAAGCACCATAAAGAGGAGAGTTAAGGTTGGGAGATCAGTTTCAGGAAGAGTTCAGTCAAGGGGAGCAGCCCCAGATGGAAATATATATTTTCCATTGATGACAAAGGGGGAGATATTTATCACATGCAAAGGTAAATGCTTGGAGAAAGAGCACATAGGCATGGTTCCAAGGGGAGTGATGGTCACAGTGGGAGCATGAGTGATATGACTTCAGTATTTCATCAGAGTATTTCCATCAATGCCAAAGGGGGATATTGTTGATTATTTGGGTTGGTTGTCATTGATGTCAACCCTTAAAGAAAGTCTGGTAGTGAATTCTAGTAGCACAAAGGTTTGGGTAATGGACCCAAGTTTGTTTGATGTATAATGGTATGAGTTTGAATATATTTTAAGGTAAGACTATTCTATATGGATATTACATGTCATGCCATTTCCGGTGGTATGTGGAACGTCACATAACTCCTCACGGTTAGAGAGGTATGGCCATGTGAAGTTGGAGAACCTTCATGAGCCATCTAGAAGCCCCAAAAGGTCAAAGCAGTCAAAGTGGTTGCAAAGAAGAAATTATTTAAATAGAAAGTGAAGTGATGAGTGTACTATAAGTCAAAGTGGATACAAAAGAAATTATTTAAATAATAAATTTAATGGATAAATTACTAAGTGGACAAAAGGTTAGAAGTGGGTTAGCCCTAAAATAAGGAAAGTGGTTTAAGATGGTTAGAAGGTAACCCATTGAGGAAGCTACATAAAAGTATAAATAAGAGGAAAGGGTCTCTCATTTTATATACACTTGAGAATATTGAATATCTATAAGTGAATGAGGTAACCAAAGGATATCTAAGGCGAATTTCAAAGGGAAGGTGAAGTAAAGAAGGCCGAAATTCAAGGGAGGATAAATTCTTTTGATGATGCTTTCTATGTTATTTACAAGTCATTTCACCATTTTCATAATAATTTTTTTTAAAGAATGATTCAGGATGTGAAATCTATAGGACGTTGAGGAAACATATCCAAGTAGTTGTGATAAAAATTTCATCTTGTGGTTCATTGTATTTTTGGAGTTACACTCTGTGGAAAATAAGATTTGTGGCTAGTCCTGAAACTAGTCTAAAACAAGTGTTTCGGGTAAAAATATAATAACTTCTTCATAACAGATCCAAATTCAATAAGACCAAATGTATTGGTTAGAGTACAATATTTAGTATTCTTTTTATCATTTTCAGAACCATAAAACAAATATTCTGTGCGGATCACGCTCTCCAAGTTCTCTCACTAGAATAAGGCAGAATTCAACAAGGTGTGTCATTTTTTCTATAACTCCTTCTGTGAGGTTTCAAGTAGTGAAACCTGGAGGAATTGCATAAAAGACACTGAAGAACATTTTGTAATATTTTCAGATCTTTATTCATTACAGGTACATAGTTATGATTATTTCAAGTTAGGGTTGTTGACTAATCCAAAATTAGTCATGTGAGACTAAAGTAAAGTTTGATGAAAATGATAGTCTCTTGTTGTTAAAGTTAAGGAAGGTTTGCAAGCATGTGATCATATACACCAGGTCTATTACAAAGTTACAAATCAGATTTGGATGATGAAATTGATGAGGGCTTTTGGTTGAGGTACATGTTGGGTACATGGTTGAGACAAGTAGTTGATGAGTTGGCACATACATGAGGTGTATAGCTGATGATGTTGGTACATCTTGATGAGTCATAATTTATGTGTATTTGATGCATTATTGGTACATATTTGGTGCATGGTTGATCCACTCGTTGATGGTACAGGTGTTGGGTATGTGTTATATTCTTTGCATGTGTATGTGTGGGCACGTTAGATTCGACAAATGTGATCGTTGATCGTGTGCGCTAGGCGCTTTCATAGGGGGGTCCCAGGGGGGGCAGCTATGCCCCCCCTGGTTACACGTAATGAAATTTTTTTGGGGGCAATTTTTGTTATTTTAGTGGATTTTTCTATTTTTAGTGGTTTTCTAAATTAATCATGGATTAAGGGATTAGGGTTTTTGGTAGCTACAAAATACCTAAAAACATTATATATATTGTATGGTGAATGGTGAAATTAATACAATAAAGAGTTGAAAGGTGTGGCACCAAGGAAGGCTGGTTTTCTTCCAGTTAAGGGCTTCCAGCGTAAATCTTTGTGTACTATGTGTATGAGCCATTGATTAATTTTTGTTTTGCTTAAAAATATATATGCATTGCTTTACTTCACATGTTTAAAACTTACATGTGGTATCATAGCTCATTTTTGGCTTCAGAGGGACGCCTTTGTTGATGAGGGTTTGGCTCGGTCTTGATAGATCAAGTTTGTCTTAGGTCTGTGATAAACTTGGGCTTAGTGGGAGATTTTGCAGTGGTTATTTGAGTGTAGAAAGAGGAATGGAGAGCTCTTATAGAATCAAGATAGAGAAGTTCGACGGTAAAAACTTTGAGCTATGGAAGCTCAATATGGAGGATCTTCTTGTAGACAAAGAACATTGGATCATTGTGGATCTTGGTACATAGCCTACTAGTATGCAACCTAATGGCACACAGACGACTAGTACACAACCTACTAATACACAAACTACTAGTAAACCACCTACTGGTATGTCGAAGGAAGATTGGGAGAAGTTGGACAAAAGAGCAAGGAGTATTGTTCAACTCTGCCTGGCAGATTCACTGTTGTTAAATGTCTCGGGAGAACCTACAGCCAAGGAACTATGGGATAAGCTAGGGAATTTGTATCAATCAAAGTCCCTAGTAAACAAGTTGTTTCTTCGAAAGAAGTTGTATCATCTTAGGATGGAAGATGGAGATTCTGTGACAAAACATCTAAATGCCTTTAATACTCTGGTAAGTCAACTCATATCTCTTAATATTACGATTGCAAAAGAAGATAAGTGTATTACTTTTCTATGCTCTTTTCCAGACTCTTGGGATAATCTGGTTGTATCAATTGGTAGTACCACTCAATCTACATTTAAGTATGAGGATGTAGTTTCATCCTTTTTATCTGAAGAGATGAGGTGAAAAAGCATGGATGGTCATAGTACAGATGCTTTATTTGTAAGAGGTCTTACCAAAGATAGGAATCTTGGTAAGTCTTCGGGGGGGGGGCGGGAGATCTAAATCTACAGGTAGATCTAAGTCTCTAGGAAAATCTTTGAGGAAATGTTGGAAGTGTGTTAAAACAGGGCATTATAAGAAATATTGCAAGTCTAAGAAGGTTGATAAACCAAAGGGATCTGATAGTACCTCTTCCACAGAGGCAAAAAACTCCACTGAAGAATGAGGTTATGTTTACCTGGCATCTATAGGTACACATGAAGACTGTGATGTATGGTTGATCGACTTAGGTGCGCCAAACCATATGACTCCTCACAAGGAGTGGTTCTGTGAATATGAAAAATACAATGGTGGTGATGTATTCCTAGGAGATGACTCGACAGCCAAAATCATGGGAAGTGGAAGAGTTAAGTTGTTTCTAAAATATGGAAGGATCATAACTCTCCCTGGGGTTCTTCACATTCCAAAACTATCCAGGAGCCTAATATATGTAAGCAAATTGGATGATGCAAGAGTGGATACTGTATTGAGAAAGGGCACTTGCAATATGGCACGAGGGGAAATGGTTTTGATGAGGGGATTTTGGTGTGGAACTATGTACAAGTTGTTGGGAAGAACTTATACTAATGGGTGTAATATTTTTGTTGTCCCTAAGCATAGAAATGAAGGAGACAAGACCAATAATGTCCCTGAAAAGAAGACCATGTTGTGGCATCAAAGACTGAGGGTATGTCTAATTGAACTCTGGATTTTGATTTCTATGAACATTGCATATATGGTAAACATAATCGAGTAAGAATCCCATCTGGTGCTACAAGATAAAAGGGGATATTAGATTTGATACACAGTGATGTGTTTGGACCTGTTCATGTTCCATCCCTAGGTAAATCTGTGTATTATATTTCATTCATAGATGATTTCTCAAGGAACACATGGATTTATTTTCTTAGAAAGAAATATGAGGTATTTGATAAATTTAAAGAGTTTATGGCTCTGGTAGAAAATAAGACAGAAAAGAAAATAAAGGTATTGAGGATAGATAATGGTGGAGAATTCTACAGAAATGAATTTGAAGAATTCTGTAAGAATTGTGGTATAGCAAGGCAGAAGACTACTCCATACACACCTCAACAAAATGGAGTTTCAGAAAGGATGAACAAGACATTGATGGAAAAATCAAGAATCATGCTTAGTGATGCCGAGTTAGGACAGGAATGTTTGGTAGAGGAAGTGGGTACAACATGTTACCTGGTCAATCAATAACCCTCATCAGCGTTGGATGATAAAACTCCACACGAGGTATGGACTGCAAAGAAACCCTCTCTAGAACATCTTAGATTTTTTGGTTGTGATGCTTATGTACATCTTCCAAAGGAAAATAAGAGAAAGATGAATAATAAAGTTGAAAAGTGTATATTTATTGGTTATAAAGATGGTGTGAAAGGTTATAAGCTTTGGAACCCAGAAACTAAGAAGACTGTTTACAGTCGAGATGTTGTTTTTAGAGAGGTAAAAGATGTTTCCAAATAGGAATTCCTATCAAGGAAAGAAGAACCTGAGAAAATAGAACTTGATTTGGATGATGAAAAATATGAATCATCTGAAGAACATGAAGAAGAAGAAGAAGAAACTCATACCCCAGTATTGAGTAGATCAATGAGAGAAATAAGGAAACCAAAAAGGTATAGGCCACCTCATTTCTGTTCCAATTTTGCTTTATCTATGACTAATGATGATCCCAACACTGTTAGGGAAGCAGTGAATTCAGAGGATAGTAAACTATGGAAGAAGGCCATGGTTGAAGAAATGGATGCCTTGGATAAGAATGAGGCATGGGATATAGTTGAGTTGGGAGTTGGAAGAAAATATGTTGGTATAAAATGGTTGTCTAAGAAGAAGTTTAATGCAGAAGGAAAGGTGAAGAAATACAAAGCTAGGTTAGTAGCAAAAGGTTATTCCCAGGTAGAGGGAATTGACTTTGGTGAGATTTTTTCTCTTGTTGCCAAGTTAACGTCTATTAGATTTCTTTTATGTATTCTTGTTGCTTTGGATCTTGAAGTGGAAAAGATGGATGCGAAGACAACATTCCTACATTGGGATCTGGAAGAAGAAATCTACATGAAGCAGCCAAAAGGATTTGTAGTGAAGGGAAAGAAAGAGTTGGTATGTAAGATAAAGAAGTCAATATATGGTCTGAAGCAATCAACTAGGATGTGGTACCAAAATTTTGACACATACATCCTTGGATTGGGATTTGTGTGAAGCAGGGATGATCACTGTGTATATTCCAAGCAGGTTGGTAATCACTTCATTTATGTAATGTTGTATGTTGATGACATGTTTTTGGTAGGAAATAACATGGATGTTGTCAAGGAGGTGAAATCACAGCTATCCTCCAAGTTTGACATGAAGGATCTTGGTTCTTCTAACTTCATTCTGGGAATGGAGATTAAAAGAGATCGTGCAAACAGGAAACTCTAGTTGAATCAAATAAACTATGTTGAGATGATATTGCAAAGGTTTAATATGCATGGAAGTAAACCGCTCAAGGTTCATATTCCTGTAGGTGTAAATTTATTTACAGATCAGTGTCCCAAGACATAAGAAGAAGAAGAGGACATGTCCCATGTTTTGTATGCTAGTGCAATTGGCAGTTTGATGTATGCAATGGTTTGTACTAGATGTAGTGGGATTTTTGAGTAGGTATATGTCAAAACTAGGGAAAGAGCATTGGACAACAGTAAAGAGGGTCTTCAGGTATCTTCATGGCACTACCATTTATGGATTGTGCTACCAAGGAAGACCAGGATTAGACAAAGTGGTAGACATACATGGCTTTGTTGATGCAGACTGGGTTGGAGATCTAGATCATATAAGATCAACAAGTGGGTATGTGTTTAACCTATTTGGAGGAGCAATTAGTTGGATGAGAAAAAGACAGGCTATAGTGGCACTCTCAACTATAGAAGTTGAATACATGGAAGCCACTCATGCAAGAATGGAAGCAATATGGTTACAGAGATTGTGTTCAGGTATTGGGTTGGTACAAAAAGAAGTGAGATTAGATTGTGACAGTCAGAGTGAAATCTTCCTATCAAAGAACCCAGCTTATCATTCGAAGACAAAGCATATTGATGTTCAGTATCACTTTGTGAGAGACATGGTTGAAGAAAATAAGGTATTGCTGGAAAAGGTTGACACTTTGAAGAATGTTGCAGATTCATTAAAAAATCCTATGAGCACATAAAATTTATCCTGGTGTAGAGTAACAATGGGAATTGTTGCCCTGGATTGTTGACTATATAATCCTGTGAACCCATGTATACAAAGAAAAAAACAAGTGGGAGAATGTTGGGTATGTGTTATATTCTTTGCATGTGTGTGTGTGGGTGCGTCAGATTCGACAACTGCATATGACGATCCCAAATTCCTTCTCTCATTGTGTCATGTGCATCAAGAACTTTCCTAGGGGGGTCCTAGGGGGGAAGGTATGCCCCCCTGGTTACGCACAGCGTTCGAGGCAGTGCCCCAAAATTTGTTTTTTGGGCAGTTTTTGCTATTTTAGTAGATTTTGCTATTTTTAGCGATTTTCTAAATTAATCCTGGATTAAGGGATTAAGTTTTTGGTAGCTACGGAATACCTAAAAACATTTTATATATTGTATGGTGAATGTTGAAATTAATACAATAAAGATTTGAAAGGTGCGGCACCAAGGAAGGTTGGTTTCCTCTCGGTTAAGGGCATCCAACATAAATCTCTATGTACTATGTGTATGAGCCATTGATTAATTTTTGTTTTTTTTAAGAATCTATATGCGTTGATTTACTTCATAGGTTTAAAACTTACAATGGGTTGAGGTACAAGTTGGTGCATGGTTGATGCACTTGTTTATGGTACAGGTTGATTATAGTTTGTTTGATACAGGTTGTTACAGGTTGTTTGGTGTAGGTTGATTGGTACAGGTTTACAACAATATATCTCACAGTGATAGTGTGACAGTGGTTCCATCATTCTACTTCTATGACAGGGTGGTTGGACGAGGAAAGGAAAGGTGGTTGTAGCCACCTTCCAGTTGTAGTCAAAGAACATAGGGGGTTGTAGCCTCCTTCTGGTTGTATCCAGACAATTTGAGAGTTGGATCTTCCCTCAAGTTGTATCCTAAGAAACTAGGGGGTTGGAGCCTCCTTCCAATTGTAGCTAGAAAACAAAGGAAGTTGGTGATTCCAATGAATGTAATTCTTAAATACATATAATAAAAAGCATGATGTGGTTTTCTCCCACTTTGGGTTTCCACGTAAAAACACTAGTGTGTTATGTATGTGTATGATTGCTCATTCGTTCATTGTTTATTTACTCTAAAACTATTGGATGATAATGTTGCATTGATATAACACTTTCATTTTATGGTTAAAAAGGATTAAATTGCTCTATTACTAATTCACCCCCCCTCTCAGTAATCCAACCATTCCACCTCCAGCATGTGTCCCCTCATCGCATCTTGTTTTCCAAAGTGCCCTTCAAAGGTGGTCCAATCTTCATTGGGGTTTTTACAAGAAGATATGCAAAAAAGGAGATCGAGAGAAATTGCAAATCGTTCTGAAAGCTTCATCCATTCGATTTAGATACTTGGATTTTTCTATGGCTGATGTTGGTTTTGTGTCTGTATTCAAGGTTAACCTATACAATCCTCTGGTTCAGAGATGTATGACTATTCTCTCCTTCCATGCAAAGTAATTGTAAGGTGTAAGAATGAATTCTTTTGGGAAATCCATCTTTCCGTTGTCTTCCTTCTTTTGTACCTGCAAAAAATTTGGTGTAGCTTTTGCTTAGAATTATGCCGGCTCTGATACCATGTAAATTTTTTGAACCTGCATAGAATAGATCTAGCTAGAAAATACCACACACATTTTTAGAGAGAAATTGAGAAACAAGAAGAAAGAGAGAAAGAATGGAAGAATTCTCATTAACTGTAATGAATAATGAATAATTTATACATGATATAATCTGTATAACTCAATCAATGTGCACTGGAGGAGAAACAATGAACCATAGTGGTGGTATAGAGTGATATGGACACACACCAATAGTTATGGGAGTGAACTTCCACCTAGCTGAGTTAAATAGTCAACCAGTCTTCAGTTAACTGACTAAAACAGAGTGTAGTGAGGAGTAGATCAAGGAATCAAGGGTAATGCACCATACTGGTGATGAAACCAATCCTAGTGTGCATTATCATGGTGATGATCCCAATGTTTCATGGTGACAAAACCAATGCATCATCTAGACTCAACTCAACTAGTACACTGAAGAGAATATTCCCCAGGTGGAATATTCTCTCCTAAACTTTAGGAGATTGAATAATGATTAATAAACATAGGAAAAACCTTAGGACCTTAGGAAAAATAAATCCTAGGTGTGTGAGAAGTAACTCCAAAAATTTCCCTATAGCTTAAAGTTTAAGCAAGACATTTATGAAGTGTGGTTGGGAAATTGAAAAGGACCTCCCACGTAAATGAATTGGAGGAATGGACTGGTATGTCCATGGAAAATGTGAAACGCAAAAATGCATGGACAGGAATCGATAAACTTTGAGACATAAATGACGTGTGCACGGGTGATTACATAGAGAAGACTGAAAGAGGAAGATGATGGAAAATAGGAATGAAGGAGGCAAGAGGAGAGGTTGTTAAGAGCTATGGGAGAACAGATGTGATGGAAGATAGACATGAGTTTTCAAAGAAGGAATATGTGCATGGCTTCTATGAGAAACACAAAACCTGAGATGATATAAGAGGGTCGTAAGCATGGTTTTGGGAGGGAATTTAAGAAATATCATGGAAGCCTTGAGCATGGTGGGTGTAAGGATTTTCAACCAGTAGATGTGTGAATGAGAGTGGCCTTCACTTTTCTATTTTCTCTGAGAGTGTGAGAGGAATTCCCTTGTGGTATCATGGCTTGGCACGGGGATGGTTAGATTGTAGAGACCTAGTGCAATTGAGCCTATGGTTGGGTGAAAAATCCTCCCCCCTTAGTCAGTTGATTGGATGACCATTTATGACACATAAGATTCTCACTACGTTTTCTTTACGCTCTATTGTTGTATTATATGTACAAATGATGAAATTGTATGGTTAAGAAGTAGGAATTTGTGAGAACGGAAATGAAAGAATGAACATTGTCTACATGCCCTAATTTCCTTACTCTTTAAAATCTTCTAGAATTTTTTGATGAATGATGAATGGGGATATGTTTCTAGGATATGTAATTCACAATTTATTTTCTATTTTTTTTAATCTCCTAGTTATTTAATATTCGAGAACATGCTTTAAAGATAACCCAGAAAGAGACCCTAGTACTCTGATAAATGAGTAAATGAGGCATGGTTTTATCCTCCTTATGTGCTTAAGTCTTCTTCATTGAACTTGTTCCCTTTGAATCCATGTGAATTTAAAATCATGACCAAGTACGGTTGAAGAGGGAGGGGTTCATCATGGTTATGTGCAGAAAATAAAACCAGATGCATAGTTGGAATCGGGAGGAGGAACCCTAAACCTGTAAATATGGATGTTAAAATAGTAACTTAGTAGTGCATGAGGCTTCATATCCAATATATCAAAATGTAATGCATCATGGATATTATGAGATATAGTAATACAAACTTTCAATTAAATCAAAATTTCCCAATTCCCGAATCCATGGATGTCGAATCAGTCGAGGTTTTGTCCCCTTTCCCTTGTAAGTTTTATGAACCAAAGGAGAGAGAGAGAGAAATGTGAGAATGATGTCATTGGGATGTATTAGGCCATTTGTTGGACAATGCTTCCAAGAATATGTGGAAAAGTGTCAACATGCTATTGTAGCAGGATGAAGAGCCCCCGTCATCGTCTTGAGTTTATTGGTTGAGAATTAATATTAGTCATTGTATATGAGGGTCGTTGGACCTTGGTCATCGATTTTAATAGAGTGACCAAGTACCAAATATGGATCCACAAATCTAGACATCTGATGTTTGGAATAAATCACCCTTTTGAAAATCCTAGATCTCAGATCCTGAATGAGCTTGATTCCACCTCAGAGTTTTGTCCCTTTTAAGTGTGTACATGGAGGATATTGGGACACGTGTGAAAAACCACATAGGTGACAATATGGTGATGTGTTGTGTTAGGTTATGGTTTGTATTCCATGATGGGTTGATAGGTGTCAGCTCAAAATTGGAGCAGGCCAAGGGTAGGCCCACTATTGGCCATGATGCCTTTGGTCAGTTCCATTTAACCTCAACCATTGGATCATAGGGAGGTTGATCTCGACCATATAACCTTTGTTGAGCATAGGATTTTGGATGGGATTAAATTTCCATATCTTGGATATCTAGATATCTAGAGATTCATATGTTTCCATTAAATGCTTTATGGAAAATATCGGATCCATGGATACCAAATGGATTGAGGTTCCAGTGCACAATTCTGTGTCGAGGGTTTTTCATTGTAGTTGGAGTCCAAATTGTAGAGTCTACACATCGCACCTAGATTATACCTTGCATATTGATGGCGTTGAATGTAGAAATCCATAACTTTTCATAATTCACATTTTGATGAATTTGGGATGCCTGGATTCTGAAATGGGACAAGGTTTAGAGAAGGGGTTTCCTAGAGAGGGGCCTTGGTGGATTTGGGGTCCACGTGTCCTATCACACATGTCCTTGTGTAAGGTAGTGTTGGGTCCATATTTCACTTTGGATATCGTTCCACATGTATTGTATGATGTCATATCCAAAAATTTGAAACTTTTCATAATTCACATTTTTGGAAATCCTAGATCCTAGATTCCTGGATATTGCAATGTTCTAGCATAGAGTTCCATCAAAGGCTTGGAGGAATGATGAAATAATAAACCACATGTAATTCCAAATCAACCTTTCGTATAAATATTCCAGGTCTGATGTAACGTCATTGTGACATGTCATCTTTACGTTTGATCAAGTTATGAGGTGTCATGGTAGTGGAAAGCCACGTAAGGCCTCTATGTCATTAGTGCCACCTAGACATTTGGATCCAGCATTTGAGAAGAAGGGAATTATGGATTTTCTTAAATCCAGGATATCCATATGTGTCAGGGTTCCTAGTTGAGTTCTACATCTAGATCTAGAGTTTTGTATAAAGCAATTTTTTATATTTTTTGGATCCCAGATTCTAGATTGTGCAAGGTTCTTCTTGAATTTTCCATGGTAAGTTGAGGAGGTATAGCACCCCAGTATCCTAGATGCTTCAGGGTTCCACGTCAGGTTCCAAGTTAATCTTAGGAGGGGGTCATAGCCCCAAATATTCATATCATCTAATATTAGGTAGTTTCATTGGTGTCAAGTTTGGGATCCTCCAAATCCTAGATTTTGAATGCGTTAAGGTTCCAGGACAGGGTTTCACAGGCCCATATATCTAAAAAATATGACATCCAAAAGTTCTCATGTGTTGCATTATGAGGAAATACATTTCTCCATATTTCCATATTAGTGTTGGATCTGCATCGAGGTTCCATCAGTCTAATTGTATTAGAGTCAAGAGTTACCACATTAGAACTATGTGTCCTGACACATCAACAAAATATGCCATCCATGTGGAATGGTACAGTTGATGTGGACCCACATGGGTACAAGATGGAATTGGTCGGGAAATGCCTATAATTTTTTAAGAGGCCATAACTTTTGATATCGAGCTCAGATTTGAGCATAATTACAGTCATTGGAATGATATCGCTGAGAAGAAATGGATTATAAGCTTATTTTTGGATCTATAGGTGTGGTTAATAAATGTAACTTAGAGGAAATAAAATACAAATTTTGTACCCCCACTAGCCTAATGATGGTTAGGAGGTTGGTGTGTTACAAATTTGTATTAGAGAAGAGTTTAAAAAGTAGGTATGAATGGGATAGAGAACTATTGGCACAGGGAAAAATCCAAGGTTCAATGCTACAACAACACACCAACAAAACCCTAGCTACCGACCCTTTCGGAAATAACTGTGAAGCAGATGAAGTCTCACCCGATGTAGAGGCAGGGGTGGTTGCAGGTTTCAAGTGTCTACAACCTTAACTAGGATACATATCTGTGATTATAATACTTAACAGAGCACTTAGCATCAACAGTTCATCAATATTCAACCAACAACTACTGTGCAGATAGAACAAAGCATCACATCATTCACTCAAATTTGATGTATTTAAGAACTTTATCATAAACAAGCAGGTTATATCTAGCAGATCAAGCACTAAGCACCTTCATATAGATCAGATCTAACATTCTTACACATCATTAGCACAAAGCATAAGCAGATTTATCTATCTCTATCAAAGAACTTAGCAAGAGAAGTTATAAACACATTAAGACAAGCACAAAGAGGAACAACACAATGTTTACGTGGTTCACCCCCACCCTGGGACTACGTCCACCAACTCTTCTTATTTATTGTCTTCAATCAATCGGTTACATGCACAGAGCCTCAAAAACCCTACTCCACATAGGATAGAAGATCTGCGCAGCTCGCTAGATCCTTCTTCCTTATGTTCCAGCACAAATCCTTCCACGGTCTTGCTACAACAACTTTCACTTAGCTCTGCAAGTCTCACACAATATGCACGAAGACTTACAATTCTTGATCACAGAGATACAACTCTTAGAACCTAGCCAACTTGCACACACTAGCATCACATAGATGCCTCTCCTTACATTGCCTATACATCTATTTATACAATCAAAATAGTCCTAAACATGGGTAAACCCATGGGATGACATCCCATGCCCGTTGCATAATCCAAAAAACCCAAAAGGGACTCAAAAAAGGGGACGAGATCTGTGATCTCCACTTCTTCTTGCACTCCTCCTTCGATAGGGTATCGAAGTCCCAAAATTGGTCAAACTTGACCAGATACCAACAAAACTTTGTCAAGGGCCAACATGCCCCCAACACTCACTTTTGACTCATCCTGAGTCACTCTGATGTAGGAATTTCTTCTTCGAAAGCTTCAAGCTTGGCTCGAACCGCTTCGACTTGTTTTTGTGCTACAAGCTCTTATTCAACAAATTCTTGAATGACTGCATCATTCACAGGTCCTTCCAGGTGTTTTTCTGTTGCGATGCTAACCTGCTTCAGTTCTTATCCCTGGCCTTCTACCTCTATAAACAATTGATAGGCCTTATCTTGTACAGGTTGGAGTTTCTGATTTATCTCCATAACTTTGCTCTGGATAGTATGTATTTGTTGTTGTGCAGTGTGTTTCTCTTGGAAGCACTTCATTCTTTCCACAGCTGACAAGGACTGCAGCTATGCCTGTATCTTTTCGGCTTGGTACTTTGCTTCTTGGAGCTGCGACTCTAGTTCTTGCAACTCTAGGTTCTCTCTAAGTTTCTCATATGTCTGGGCACTGGGATCAATGAATTGCTTTCATTTTAAGGTAAGGGCCTTTAGCCTTTCAACTATGCTCCTCATAGTTTCTTCTCTTTGTTCCTTTACCTCCTGTGGGGTCTCTGGCATAGTTTGTAGTTCTATGTCTACGATGCATTGTTGCAACTGTTGGATCACTTCTTCAAGTTGCACTACTTGCTTCGTGACTTGATCCTCTTCCACAACTACATATGGGTGGATTATTCCACAAAAATTTTCCACACTTCCACTACTCTAATATTTTTTTTAAACAGCGTGGAATTTTTCGTCACTACTGCCACAAAAGTTCGTCACAATATCAACGCAAATCTTAATTTAACCTAGTCAGGCTTTTCGTCGCTATAGCGACAAATTTTCGTGGCAATAGAGACGAAAATTGTGTCTATCTCATTGGTCGGTGTTAACGGCTAGTTGACTATTTTATCTATATATACGTGACTTTAAGAGACTTTGCGACACAGTTGCTATAGTTGTGACACTATTCTTGGATTTTGTTTGAGATGTTTATTTTTTCCGTCACCCACTGGTTGAACAAATCCAATTCTCGATCTACATAGCTCATATTTTGAACTTGCAAGGTTAGTATGTTATCTTTTATTGATGTACTCATTTAACTTGTAATTTGTTTTTCAAATGTCCAAATTGCATTTAGCTTATTTTTTCCTTGATAATATATTTATATAATATGTGTAGTTATACCGTATTTCATGTCTTTGGTTTTTGGATATAGTTAGTATATTTTATGGAAAAGGGTATGTCGATTCCATAATATTCTAGGTTTATGGAATCCACATACCCTTTTCCCTTCAATTGTAGCTATAATCTCTCTCTCTTTTCATTGATAAAGATATGGAATTGCTCTTGAAACTCAACCCTAATCAGTGAAATGATAGTAATTGATTGCTATACTCTCTTCTTTAGCAGGGACTAATAAGATACATAAACACTAACCCTAAACTTATGTTAGGTGTATATGTCGTTATTATATAAAGAAAACATTTGTACACATATGACCTTATTATAAAGATGTTATCTATGTCGTCATGATGTTGATCCTCTACACATATGATCACCTTATTATAAATATGATGACCTTATTATAAAGATGTAGGTCACTATAAATAAACATATCATAATCGAAAGGAGTGGCCAAAATATAAAAAAACAACAACTTAATGTTTGGTATGGTGTAGGTAAGACAATTACTTGTTAGGACAAGGATTTGTCACAATGAACGAAAATGACAGGAAGCTTGCTCGGTTAAGAGTGGCATTAGAGGCGAGGGGAAATGGAAAATGTTATTTCCCTTGCTATGATTGCAGAGGATTGCAAAATATAATACTTTTAATAACAACATCCCAAAAACATTGTAGGGAGAAGGGGCACACCGAAGGGGGTTATGAATATCATCCCTTTGTAAGAGGATTCAATATTTAATGTATTCTCTGTAATAATCAGTATGTCATGAATTTTAGTAATATTTCTTATCGTGATTTTTATATTTTCTATACACACTAACTTTTCTATGTTGTTTTTTAAATATATAGACGATGCCCCCA
>ML776838.1:474449-500880 GCA_009831015.1 Picea engelmannii
TCTTTCACAACTTTACAGCTTCAAGCTTCCCACATGAGCTTATTCTTGGCTCTCCTTTCTTAACAACAAAATTATGAAATTTATACTTTAATCCTCCTTCAAGCCTACAATCATCTCAAAGACTCGAGACTTGCATATATATAGAATTTTTGTAAGGTTTTAACCATTTGCCAAAATTTGAGCTAGATGTAGGTAATCCCTTATATTCTTCAAGTACATAAGAGTTTAACTTTAGAGCTATGGTCAAATAAAAACATCAAAGGTCTTAAAGGAAATTGACCATCTGGTTATATATATATATTTATCATACTTGATTACCGAATCAAAATGTTGCAAGATACTATTCACATGAAGTCTGGGCTTTGTTGTGACTTGGATCAATTGACAAGGATTATAAAAGCTTATGATTTGAGATAATTTTTTTATGTTTTCCCAACAAATAATTCATGTAGTACTTCAATGCCTAAACTATGATGTACAATTCCTTATCTTATTTGGGTATATTATGATTGCACCAACAAGAGTTTCAAGTGTTATGTTATCCAACTCCTTCATTGTATCAAAGGTTCTGCCATTGTGTATCATGTGAAATTTTCTTTGATTTCAAATGAAATTTCAAGTTTCATTAGATTTAATATTGATGCATTACAATTCTTTCAAGTCAAAGCTTCAGTTACTTGGTTTTCAATTGCAATGAATTGAAAGGTTATACTTGCCTTTTCTAATGTGCATTGAAGAGACACTTCATTCCTAAATAACTTACTAACCCCATGAATTACTTTGGTTCAATTAAATTACTCTGTTGCAACTCGCTATAACTTTGTTGCAACTCACTATAGCTATGTTGTAACTCTGCTGCAACACTATGTTGTAACTGTACTTTCTCCTTTGAATTTTTTGATGTTACTCCACTTGTTGTTACTCACTATTACTCTGTTGCAACTCTCTATAACTCTGCTACAACACTTTCTGTCACTCTACTGCAACTCACTATAACTATGTTGTAACTCTACTGCAACACTATGTTGTAACTGTACTTTCTCCTTCGAATTTTGTATTGTTACTCCACTTGTTGTTACTCACTATTACTCTGCTGCAACTCGCTATAACTCTACTGCAACACTTTCTATAACTCTGTTGCAACTCACTATAACTATGTTGTAACTCTACTACAACACTATGTTGTAACTGTACTTTCTCCTTCAAATTTTGTGTCGTTACTCCACTTGTTGTTACTCACTATTACTCTGTTGCAACTCACTATAACTCTGTTGCAACACTTTATGTAACTCTACTGCAACTCACTATAACTATGTTGTAACTCTGCTACAACACTATGCTGTAACTATACTTTCTCCTTCGAATTTTGTGTTGTTACTCCAAGGAGGCTACAATAAACAAGTTCAATAAATGGTCTTAAGATACCATCTATAAATCTTATAAGTGTTGTCATAGTATTGTGTAATATAAATTGCATAATGACTCACTCATGAAATCCATGTGCTTTTTTGAAAGTAATATTCCAAATTATTCTTTGTGTATATTGTCATATTGGTATCCTTACTTCTAATTCAAATTCATGATAACACATGCTTACAATATTTGGTTGATTAGTGCCTTGATTATTTGTAGGGGATATATATATTATAATATATTAGAATATTACACTATTACAATGTAATAGTAATGTCATATTACAATGTAATAGTAATTCCATATTACAATGCAATATGGCATTACCATATTACATTGAAATATGGCATACAATATGGTATACCATATTTGATGTAATTTTTTTTTTTAAACCTAAAGTCATCGTGGCAATGTCGGCGCAAGTTCATCGGCATTTTCCATGAATATTCCTTGCATATACAGCATGTGTGTCATAAGTTATTGGCTTGGCATAACTTTTCGTCCCAATTACGACGATGTTTCTTCGTAATTACCACATTTATTCGTTTTATTTTGACAATATTTCGTTGTAATTGCAAAGATGCATAGGGTTAACTGATATTGAAGGTGGTGACAAGTGGAGAGCTATTTTCGTCAATTTTTCCACGAACACTTGGATTGTGGATATAGCGATGAAATTGTTCCGACGAAAAAAAATCCCTTCTTTCGTGGAAATTGCGATAGATAAGTGTGGCAATATCAACGAAAAATCGTTGCAAATTTTCTCATATGTACTAGTGTTCCTTTACTTCTACGACAGTCGCAGAGCATAGTGCTCTATTGACCGCTTCCTTTACATTGAGTTGCTCGGTGAGAAACTGTTCCCTGCCTTGCTGTAGTTGTGCCTTTTCTTCATCTAACTTTGCTTGGAGAGCACTCTTTTCATGTTCAGTAGCTTGATGTTATTCTACAAGTACTCCCTGTACTTGTACCAAATCCTGGTTGGGTTGTGTTATTTCCTCTTGTGCTCGTCGAAGGCGAGCTTCGATTGTATCAGCTAAGCAGTGGAGCTGAGTTGGCTCATCTCCCGCTTTTGGCTCTCCCAGTGTAGTGGAGACTGCGTGGCTGGATTGTAGGGCTTGTTGTACCTCTCGGAGTTCAATATCGATTCAATCATACAGATCCTCTTTTTTTTCTTCTTGTTTCTCTGCTATTTCTAGTGAAGCATCGTTCAAGGCTGCTATGAGGAAGTCCAAGTCATCAGAGGTGAGGACGGTCTACATCTTTGTCATAATGGCATTCGATTTCTTCTGGGAGGAATGTTTCAGAGGTGAACCTTTCCTCTTCTTCAGGGGATTAGCCTTGTCACCCTACTGTTGTTCGACCTCTGTGTCATTCAAATCTGCACCATCACCTCCTTGCTTTGGTGATATGGAATCAGTCTTCATGCATCCACTTTCTAAATCATGGACCTCTTCGGTCTTATTTTTCTTTCTCGTTCTAGGTGTATCTTGCGCAGTTTCTGGGTTGTCGATGTCAGATATCTCTGTAGGGTTTGCTGGAATGAGGAAGTTCATCAACCAATCCTTGGTGATCTCCTCCAAGTCCTCCTCTATTATCTTATAGTAGGATTCTAGATATTGTTTGTGTTCATCTGCATGCATTGTGATGTAAATGAAATGTCAATCAACGTTGAACTTCAACAAATGCCTGAATCGGTGTATAGTGTTCAACGTCATGTGAGGCTTGGACTATATGGCTATATTTAGTTGATTATAGTATGTATGGAACAAAACATTTGACTATCATTGCTTGTTCATGTCACTTGAGTACCACAATGTACTAAACTTCGTAGCCAATGGTTTGAAAGGCTCGATGTCTGGGAAGGTCACACCTTCCGGTATCTCCCAGGTGATGAAAGCAATCAAGACCAAGAGCCAGCTGAAATGGAATTCATATCCTTGATATTACACTTCTCTTCAATCAAGTTCCAATTTTTTCACTAGGTACTTTGCCCAATTCATTTGTAGGCCCTCCATGCACTTCCCTGCAAGGTCAACTACAAAACCAGTCACTTGGGTGGGTTGGTTCTTGTGTACTAACTTCCCTGCAATCATCTGACAGGTGAGGCACACTGCGCCATTCTGAATAGAGACTACCTTGTAGCTTCGTGTGTCCTTCTCGACATCACCATAAGTTTCCTTTATCCTTTGTGCAAGAGTGTGTTCCATGGTTTATCCAAGATAGAAATCCTCTCGGTCGGGTCCTTGCATACTCAAACCAATGATCTGATTGATAAAGGTAGGATCAACTACGATACGGTGGTTTAGCCACAAGTATCCACCATGGTAACAAGATAACAGTAGCTTGACACATGCATTCACATCTTGGTGTCATCCGAAATGGGGAATTTTCATGACGTTGAGTAGGGTGGACTGTGCGAGGTTATGGGCCCATTCTTGGGGAATTACCTTTGAGTTTTTCCCTTTTGTTCTAGTCAGATAATTATGTGGCGCTAAAATGTTGTAGACTTTGCGATCTCTGAGGTTGAAATCGCTAAAATTCAACGCTGTGATATTATCTTGGTCTGCTCACACTACGCGTATCCCCTTCGGGAGGTACGCAGTGACTAAGGCATACTCGAAATCTCTAGGTACATTGTCGCGGTTTACAACACCACTTAAAGGTGGTATATAGGTGGGTAAGATAGTCGGGCTCAGTTTAGCATTCGTTAAGTCATCCATGTGCTTATTTCACTTCTCATTGGACGGTCGATATGGTCTTGCTCCGTGAGTAGTGGATGGAGAAGTTGGCATTCCTCTCATGGATGATGCTTGTATACCTATAGACATTGACATGACTCTTTCAGTCATGAGGTTGATCAAAACTTCCTCAACAACTCTTTCTGCAGTGCTCAACTTGTCTGACATGCATGCTCAAGGTTAACAATCTCAGGTTCAAGGGGTAGCTTAGACATAGTAACGAGAGAGAGAGAGAAGAAGCACGATGATCATTGTATAGACTCAACTTAGACTGCGGGCTCAAATTCTCAATTGGAAAAAAATGTTCTCGGTGCGTGGCGTGGTGGTATAAATAGGTAACTCGACAATGGATTGCTTGCAATGGGTATGTCCCTTCATTAACTCTATTATTTCTGTTATGGCATGGTCCCAACGATCGAATGGCGAGATGGATAGCCATAAATGTATTTCTATCCATTCAGAGCATTGATCTAATGGTTATAATGTCCCCAATGGCTATATTTCTTCATCATGGCAAAGTGCCATGTGTCGTTGTTCTGATATCCTGGCGAAGCTCCAATTTTGCAATTTTTCCTTCTATGAGGTTCCCTCTGGAACCTTATGCAACTTTTCGTTCTTATCTCTCTTCTTACTTAGCTTTCTATCCTTCTTCCCAGTGAGCTTTGTCTCAGTATGCCTTTTTCCATTCTGACTCTTATCTTATTTTAATATAGTTACTCTGCGTTGTCGAAATTATTTCTTAAGATTCAAGGGTGATACTTCTTATTTATCTAGGATAAGTACTTCAGTCTTATTTTGGTCTTCTAGAGTTCTTACAACTTCAAAATCAGGGTCTCTAGTGTTAAATAGCTTTGATTTGTTCTCTTGTTCTGCAATCAAGTGTGCAATTCTTCTATTCATGAAATCTTTTAACTCTTTCTTCTTCTGTTCTAAAACTGCTTCTTCTTCTTTCCCTCTGGTATGATCTCTTTCAATCTAGGGTTTTCCTAACAGCATGGTAAATGGGGCGATATCCTCAATAAATTTAATAATCTCAAAATCTTCTTCTGTCGAAGTTCCATTGAAATTCATAGGTATCCAAGTGAGCTTTCCACATAGGTTTATCAACTTTCCTTTCAATATTCCTATTCCTCCTAATGAAGGAATCATAGCAGGCCTCCCTATAGCTTCCCAAGTTCTCTCTATCATGATATTCACATGTTTTTCCTCATCTAGAACATAGTCAATGTCGAAGTATCCTATTATTGCTTCAAGGCATTCTTTTTCTTTGAAGATCTTTGATAATCTGACATGTCGGTGGTCATTTAGGGTTTCTTTCATCTGTAATAATATTTTCTCTTATTCTTCTTGGGATTTTGTCATAATATTAGTTTCTGGATCTGTCTTAGGGTTTTCTTGTCTAATGTTCATTCCTTCAAGCCTAGCAATCATTCTAGGGCAATCCAAAACTTCATGGTCCATAGCTTTGCAACAAATACAACTAGGTCTTCTCCCAAAGCATTCTTTAGCAAGATGTCTCGGTTTTCTACAACTGTAACAGAGGGTTACTCCTCTCTTTCATTTAAATGATCCCCAGTGTTTCCTGTACTGCGCACTAGGGTCATGGTAGCTAACCTGTAAAAAATTCTTTCTAGGACCCTGCATACACTTATTAGTCCAAATATCCTTTCTATGCATAGGTATAACATATGTTTCACTATTCATATTAGATCTATTCATATAAAATCTTCTTTCATCTATTAATACCTTAGTTTTCAAGCTAGGATAGAATCTGTTAAACATACCTAGATTCATACTTTTGAAACAAAAATGTCCACTAATCTTACTTCTACAAAGCACAAAGACTTCAAATCTATAAATTTCACTTTTCTTACCTGTATCAGAGCACAGAGATTACAACTCTTACCTCTTTTCTTCAAATCTGACCTATTTTCTTCATATCAGACTTCTTTTCTTGGCACCAAGATTCACAACTAAGTAGAGTATTGAGCACTAGAGCGACATATCTACGCACAAAGATTACACAATTTCAGGTTGGATCTTTGCACAAAGCTTCTTATTTCTCAGTTCCCAGCAATCATATTTTCAGGTCCCGGCAATAGAACCATTTGTTGGCACAGGGGCAGACCCATGGTTCAACACCACAACAAGGCACCAAAAAAACCCTAGCTACCGGCCCTTTCGGCAACACCTGCGAAGCAGATGAAGTCTCACTCGATGTAGAGGTAGGGGTGGTTGCAAAAATCAAGTGTCTGCAACCTTAGCTGGGACACAGATATGTGATTATAATAATTAATAGAGCACTTAGCATAAATAGTTCATCAATATTCAACCAACAACTACTACACAGATAGAACAGAGCATCACATCATTCACTCAGATTCGATGTATTTAAGCACTTTATCATAAACAAGCAGGTTATATCTAGCATATCAAGCACTAATCACCTTCATATAGATCAAATCTAACATTCTTACACATCATTAGCACAAAGCATAAGAAGATTTATCTATCCCTATCAAAGAACCTAGCAAGAGAAGTTATAAACACATTAAGACAAGCACAAAGTGGAACAACAAAGTGTTTACGTGGTTTACCCCCACCCTGGGGCTACGTCCACAAACTCTTCTTCTTTATTGTATTCAATCAATCGATTACATGCACAGAGCCTCAAAAACCCTACTCCGCATAGGACAGAATATCTGTGCATCTCGCTAGATTCTTCTTCCTTGTGTTCCAACACAAATCCTTCCACAGTCTTGCTACAATGACTTGCACTTATCTCTGCATGTCTCACACAGTATGCACGAACTAGCCTTAGAATTCTTGATCACACAGATCCAACTCTTAGAACCTAGCCAACTTGCACACACTAACATCACATAGATGCCTCTCCTTACATTGCCTATACATCTATTTATACATACAAAATAGGCCTAAACATGGGTAAACCCATGGGCCGACATCCCATGCCTATTACATAATCCCAAAAACCAAAAAAGGACCCAAAAAAGGGGTCGAGATCCATGATCTCCGCTTCATCTTGCGCTCCTCCTTCGGCAGGCTGTCGAAGTCCCAAAATAGGTCAAACTTGACTAGATACCAACAAAACTTGGTCAAAGTCCAACAAGAACAATCACACAACTGATATATAAAAGATAATATGAGCCTATTGGAAAATGTTTTTCCGCATTAAAAGTTGGTTACTAACTACACAAGTTCTTTGAGAAGTATTGTAGATCAAATTTTGTTTTCAAAATTCCTTACAACAAAAAATTGAATATGTATATTTATAACAAAAGAACTATACCATGACTTTTCTAGAATGAAAAATTCTCCTACAGGAGTGGGAATATGTTGAGAGACATTTATGGTTTAATATGAATGTAAATGGTAGAAGAAGCATAATCATGTTATACGGTTGCATGAGTCGAGAGAATGGACGAGATGTATTGTTTTAAATAGGTTGTAATGTTTTCTATGAGTATGGGTTGATAGAGCCATTGGTAACTATGATTTGTTCTTATATAAAATACTAAGCCATGTGTGAATAACTCCTCATGCTTGGAGGAGAGATGGAAAATTTTTAAGGTCAATTCATAATAAAAAAAGACTTGTTGTTGGACTATCCATTTAAGAATAAGTAAATGGATTTTAAGAGAAGTAGTGATGTCGTTTCTTGGAATTGAGATATTATGAGGATGAATTATATGCTCATAAATATCCCCTTTAAGTTTGCAAGACAAGAAAAAGGAGTCTCTTAGACTATTGCTAGTTTTCATAAAGGAGGTAGGATGTTAAGAGTATAAAATTACTTAGGTGTTGATGGGAGCATTAAAGTAAACCCTTTGGAAACCTGATATGGATAATAACCCAAAGAGTTGTCAGTCCTTGCTAATTGTATCTAATGATATACTATATTATTAATGGGACTTAACAATTAGTTAATAGAGAAGAGCTCAAGTGACATGAGCAAGTGAGCAAGTTTTTGAACTCATAGATCTAATGAATAAAAATTTTATTCCCAAGGAGGAATGTAAATATATATTGATCTGAATGCATATCTATGCATGTGAATGAAAGAGAAAAATAGTTGGAATAATTTGTTGTTGGTTGTGAGGTAAAGGGTTTTCAAGGACAATTTTGGCTAATGATGATCTGATAAAAACCAAAAAATTTAACAATATGAATAGAAATGCTAATGATTCTAGTGCATACAACCTTATGAAGAAAAAAAAAGGATTAATGAGGTGTTGATCCAGAGCCTAGAAAAGGGAGTTCTTGGACAATTCCCAGAAAGCCAATGGTTTATATGACATACAAAGATGGATGATAGCCATATAGGTGTGGCTTGGTATGCTCAAGTAATAATGAAAGGGAATTTAAGTAAGGATTCCTTTGGTAAAATTCTATTGACCAATAAATATTTGAGGCAAAGATAGGGATTGCTATCTTTTATCCCCTGGGTAATGTTGTGATTACCTAGTGAACCTATTTTGATAAATGGAATGTTTTTGTATAAAATAGACAAGATTGAACTCTTGTTGGTTGTTGTCAAATCAATAAGGGAAACGTATTCATGACTATGCCTATGAGACTTGTCATGTGAATGACTGCAATATCTCATTAGGAAGGGGTTGATATTAAATTAAAAATTCCAATGTACATGAATGGCATGGAAAGGGTGCAAACAATGAACTTGCATGTTGATCTCTCTCTCTCTCTCTCTCTCTCTCTNNTGTGTGTGTGTGTGTGTGTGTGTGTGTGTGTGTGTGTGTGTGTGCATGGATTGAATGAATTATATGATTTCCTGGTAAAAATGTGAGAATGAATAAGTGGACTATGAGGCAAGATCAATACTTGTCAGGTTTTGAGTAATGATATGGATACATAGCTAACTCTATGTTGAAGAGTCTGATTGTTTTGTTTGAGTGCTATCTTGAGTGGTCTATACTCCATTCCTTAGAGAGAGCTAGTGTAAAATTTTGAAAGATCAAATGAGCCAGAATGCTCCGTTGTTATGAAAAGAAGGAAATACGAGTATGGCTTTAAAGTTTCCATGTTAATGATTGTGAGTAATCATAAGATAAAATGATTTTAATATATGTACATGTGAAATTATAAATTTTTCCAGATGTAGACACACACACTATGATGATGCATATAGTTGAAGTGCCTGAAGGCACATTGTGAATGCAAGATGATGGAATAAATGTACATGTTTGAATGTGTAGTTTGAATGTGTGAGGGCCTATATTATTTATGGGATATTGGGTGAATAACCAAAATGATAGATTTGATTCTAAATAAGGATTGAGATCATTTCAGGTGATGACGGATATGCAACAAGGAAGGTTTCATGTTGAGGTAGATTCCATGTGATTACGCTATGTAAAGACTCTATTAGCATAACATAACTATAGAACTTATGACTACTGGAAAACTAGGAAGTGGGATGAAAATCCTATTTATATAAGAATCTTGTATTACATTTTAAAAGATAATGCATGTGTGAAATACATGTAGTTGATATGCCAATTATTTTGAATTCTATATGGATATGTGTAGAATGCACTTTTTTAAAATGAATTCAGAAGCTAAATTTGATAGGTTAGTGTGTTTTTACATTAAGGCAAGGAGGACTCTCTGAATGAGGAAAGGTCAAAATGAACTTGGTTGAAAAATACTCAAGGGAGATGGGGCAGGAAGGTCCTAAAAGGGACAGATTGCAGAAGCAAGGAAGAAGAAAATGAAGAACATATTTCTCACTCAAAAAATCTATTTCTTTAACATATTTCGATGTTTCTAAGGGAAAAAGTACAACTGGTGGAAGAAAATTTAAATCAATGAGGATGCTTGAATGAATTATCTGTGGATAATGTCATGTTATGAAAATGGCAGAGAGGTCTTGGAAATAGTTCATCTAAGCTAAAAATTCTTGACCGTGTAAAGGAATCAGAGGGGAAAATCCCTTGATTCATCTTCTTTTGTTTATCTATAATGCTTGACTAAGAAATTTGATATGTTTTAATACCCAAGGAATAAGAGTAATAGTCATTTTTTGAAAGAAAAATAGATGAAATGATTTTCTTTTATAGTGCATTAATAAACATTGAGGGCAATGTGATGGAGTGCATATAGATATGCTAGGACATATTTGATAATGATTTCTAAGTAAAAATGGCATGCTACATGCATTGTGATTTGGATTGATAGCGGATATAAATTTTTATCATAATTGATGTGTGTAGGAAAGATTGGAGTTGTCGAGGGGAGAACTACCAATGGTGGACAAGCTTGGGAAGAGGATAAATTCAAAAATATTGTTGTTAAAATATTGAAGAAGGGACCTCATGAGTCCCTGGGAATCATATAACTGATAAGGTAATATCAAGAAGATTATTTTCATCTATATAGGTATAAAATTTATCACGCCCTTATAACATGTGATTTGGAATAAATTCGATAAGAAATTCCTTCATTCATGATTTATATTTTGATGGTATTTATATGATTGTGAATTGACTACATGTATTCCATTAATACCTAGGAAGGGTATGATAGAGGGAGGAACCTCTAGTAGACCAACTAAAATCAATTGGAATATTTTTTCAATATATGCATGAATAGTTATGACATGTTGAATTGGATAAGCATAAATGAACAAATAATTGTACTCATAAGTAGCACATGTTCTAAATTCATTGAGGGAATGCATGTTTGTATGAAAGGGAAGGTATAGGACTATACATTATGGAAGGGAGACCTTATTCTATCCCAAAATATTTGTGGAAGTGTTAGGGAGAGTAATTAAAGTAGCCATGAGTATTAGCACTTTGGATACCAATAAATAATGAATGCTTGACTGCATTCATGTGAAATTTTATTTTCATGTAATGTATGTTGATTTAAGGTCATGATCAGCTAAGGGAAGGAAAAAAAATTCATACAGTAACAATGAATGTTCATAAATTTAACCATGGGGTGAGAGGTTAGTTGAGTTTCAACTCACCATGGTGAAGTGTCTAACATAGAAATGTGGTAATTTGAAAATTAATGCCAGAATGCATTGTGCATAAATGTAGCCATTCGCACATTGATTTAGTTTTAGGAGAAGTTTTATTTCATTATGGAAGTCTTGGTGTGTTAAAATATTTCATGTACGAGGAATGGTGTTATCATTCCATAACATATGACTAGTGAATAGAAGTGAATTGATTGTTAGAATGTACAATTTTAAGCTCAATTTGGGAACCATTATTGGTATAAGGTGTATGGGATACTAAGAATATGTTTGGTTGTATGAAGATTATAAACTGCAGGGAGAAATGGTCTTTGATATGGAAACAATGTAAGTCCATAAGGAAGGTCAATACCTATTGATGGGGAAATTCAAGTTGTTATGAGAAGGAAATATCATACTTGTGGGATGTGAGTTCTTATATGGAATAGATCTGAGAATGAATAAGTAGAATTTGAAATCTGTGGGAAGAATATTTGAAGGATTTTGATTGAAATTGATGAAAATATCTCACAATTGTTGCATGTGTGTGATATAGGTGAGATGGAAGATCTGTCCTAGAAGGATAATAGGATGTTTGTTGAACTATAAAGCATAGAAAGAGGCCACTGCTATGACAAGAGAACCATGCGTCATGCCATGATCACCTGTGATATTGGTGTGTTGTGTAGAGAAAGCTAGAGGGATGCCTCGATTGTAAGAATCTATGAGTCTATGTACTCTTATTTTGCAAGAAATATATGATAGGAAAGATGGATGGAAGGTGAGTGACTGGAAGGATGAAGATACTTCAATGGAATAGCATGATATCTAGGATCATACAAATAGTGAGTATGTCAAGAACAACAATGAGCTAAGTACTGACATGGAATCCATATGGATTCAAATCCATGAATGCACAGATAAGTATTGTGCTGAAAAGTGTTTTTTTCTCTAAATTATGAACAATAACAAAAATTATGCATTAAATTGGTTTAAATGTGCATGTTGTTTGAAAAATGTTGTAGGAATATTGTTGAAATGCTAGAGGTATTTAAATGAGCCATGCTACCAAGAAAAGGATACCTTCTTAATAAGATGAAGGGAAAAGACGTGGAAAAGATTGTTGAGGTGAAAAAGAACATCGAGGACGATGTTCCTATTAACGGGGAGGGTATTGCGAGAAACCTCGTGGAGGCCATGGGAATTGTGGGTGTAAGGATTTTCAACCAATAGATGTGTGGAGGAGAATGGCCTTCACTTTGATATTTTCTTTGAGAGTTTGATAGGAATTCCCTTGTGGTATCATGGCTTGGCACGAAGGTGGCCAGATGATCCAAAAAATACTTAGATGCCTATTAATATTTAAAACATAATAACATCTACTTAATATTCAAAAAAAAATTGATCGCTTGACTATTTGCAATTTACAAGTGAAATGCTTATCTCTACAAATACACTTTAATGATTAACAACTTGCAAAAAATTGAGTGGAAATAGAACAACAATATTAAAATCGCATACACAAGTTTGATAACAAAGTCCACCCAATTTGTGCTACGTATTTGGGTATGCTTCCAATAAAGACCTATTTATTAATGCTCGAATGTTTTTGTTTTACAATGACCTTTTTACATGTTTCTCAAACTCGGAAACAAAGTATGCCATCAAATTCCTTATTTCATAAGTTCATTTTAACACGTATCCATATTTCAGTTTCGTTGGTTCGCAGGTTCGAACTTTCAGTCTCCATTTTTCGTGACCTTCACTTTTCACACAAATTTCTGTGCTCTAGTGGAGGGGGAGAGAAGAATCCTCCCCCTGGAAAAATTGAAAATTCACACAAGTTTCCCGTGAGAAAGAAAATAAAAAAATTAGTGCAAGAGGAAGAAGATAATCTTATATAAAATGACATCCAAAGATTTTCCTTGGAGGATATGGAACTATAAGCAAACATTGAAAAAATATTTCCTGCAATAGAACAACATGAACATATGGCTCAACGAGATTCTTTATTGAAAGTCATTGGAAATGAGACCTTTAGTGAAGAAGAATCCTTCACTTTTTAAACTTTTGTTTTTGACAAAGAATCTAAAAAGTTGAGTGTAGAAATAAGTGACCAGAAGAATAGAAAGGGAAATTCTTTCTCATAGGTCGACCTAAAGTATATGCGACCGTCCCAGATTTTTAAAATCCATAGGGTAACTGGGGACGCACTCGACAAATCTATTGATGGTCTATAGGTTGAGAATGACAAATTAAAAGAGAATATCAAATAATTGGAGACTGTCTTGATGCCTCTCCCAATCCTGGTCAATCCTTTGATAATGATCAAACCAACTACACCTGGTATTAAGTTAAAGGGATCTTCAATTTTTCTCACAGCGGTCCGAATTTATGTTGAGAAAAATATTAAAAATAGAATGTCATTGATAATAGAAGCATGGGAGGTATCAAAAAATATTGTTTCTTTCAGTTCAAGGGAACAAGCATTTCATGAATATCTCCAAGCTGATTTAAAGAATGAAGAAGGATTCTACACAGATGGTGTTTTACCATTTGGGATAAAAGTCTCAAACATGAAAGAATTGAAAAGGAGAGAATAAGATCTGCCTTCTCCATGTCGGATTAAACAACTAAATGCCTGTTGGAAAGAAAATATCAAGAATTTGAGTAACATTTTCCAAGCATGCAATGAAGCCATAGTGAAAATAGAATAATTATTTAGAACACTCACATAAATAGATTTGGCAGGAAGCATTGATGAGGTGCAAGATCCTAAGTTAATTTTCAATTCAATGTTTATGACAAGGAAATAATTTGATGAACAAGTGGAGATATCAAATGGATTATCGACTGAGAAATTTAATGGCATAATTGAATGGAGAAGAAAACATAGATAATTGGATGGTTGATTATTCTATGAAAAATCAAGATATTGAGGAGGAAATCCACGACATTTCTCATGACCTAAAAGATTTAGAAGGTGAATTGTTTAATATAAAAAATAGACATGAAATAAATGTTGCACCAATGAAAAGTTACATTGAATATTGGTTTAAGAAGGCAATTGATAAATTAACTAAAGAAATCCAAGAAACAACAATTGAGATGGTTCCTCTAAATGCCAATGAGGAGAATAAAAAGATAGAAGCAAGCAAGTAAAAACAGGAGAGATACCATCGTAGTAAGTTTATGTTGATAACATATTGCTTTCTTTATCAATTTTTCATCCAGTTACTCCGCTTTTTTTACTAGAAAGGTTTAACTGAAATATGATAACTTCTTCATGTCTTCTTTCTAGTTCTTGCTACTCTGCCTTCACCCAAATTCTTCTCTCCATAGTTTACTTCTTGTTCATATTTACTTTGATGGTCTACAAGATCCCCAATCCCAATCCTCTGGACAAATGGATTTTAATTTCAAAATTTGTAACAAACTTTAATATGTTTTCATAAATCCCAAGAGAACTAATTCGGGATCAGTTTTGACAGTGTTTTATAACTCTGAGTTTTGAGTATAAAATATTTGATATTGATCTATCATTTTCTTCATTTGAGCTCCATATGTGTCTACTCTATTAAAGTTCTCTTATGCTTACAAATCATTTCTTTTATTTTCATATGTGATCATAAATCTTTAGTTTAGCTATGATGGATGTGAGGAACTTTTTCTTATGTTTTCAAATGTGTGATGTATGAGGTTCTTGGTCATCTCTCAAGAATTATCTTTAAAATAAAACATTTTGGTTTCTACAACTTTTTTCTTTCTTTGAATACCACAGTGGATTTTTTTCAAAGTCCTATATAATTTTGGAAATCTATAACTCAAATATTATTATAAAACAAAGAGAAGTACCACCTCTATAAAAACACAGGAGGATTTATATCCTCGTGAGGTTGTCGTTTTGGTCCTTCACAGATTCAAGCATGAACATGGAAAAGAAAGTGAAGCTTGTTGTCCCAATTAGCAACTGTATATAGTGATATATCAGCAATGAAATGAACAAAAGAGCTTCTAAACAAGTCACTAAAATCAAAGAAAATATGCAAGAGATTAGCTAGCAATTACTAGTGTAACTCAAGTTAGATAGCTCAAGAATTTAGCAACAATTAAAGGATGTCATGTACAAGTATTGAAGATATATTATTGCAGATTTATGGATGTAGCATATAATTTCTACAACAGAAAATTCCAACCACTTAAACTTTCAAGTAAACCACCCAAAAGAAGCACAACAACTAGTAGATTAATTATGGCATCCTTCTAGCAAACTTTGATGGTTGAAATGAGAATAAAGTGAAAGATTTAAAGTGATTTGGTGAAACCCTAATGGGTGTAGCTTCAATTTATAACAACAATAATATTTAATTGGAAAAATATGATGCTCTAGGAGCATCATCAAGGTAATAGCATGTATAATTGATTTCACTTTAAACAATTTGAAAATCTTGTAAAATCATGTTACCCAATGCAAGTAATTTTATTTCTCCAATGCAAATTTCAGAATAGTGCCTTTAAAATATTGGGTAAATGGAGTATTGGATTTAATATTTAGATCCAAAATATCCCTAGGGGTGTAAACCATTTTACTCCCTAGGGCATGCAAATCAAACTTATGTAAATCTAGGAGAGTGTACACCCTTGTACTCTTCCTAGCAACCTTGAAATAAATAAATTTTAAACTAGAAAATGAGATGACTATTGATGGAGGGTGTACACACTTATAATCCTCCTAGGGTTTCAACCAATAACAATTATGAAATAAGCAATAAGAACTAACAATTGTAGATTTTCCTTGCCAATTTAAAGAGAGATGCAAGATAAAACCCTAGTTCACCAAGAAATGACCATTCATAAGAAAGAGAGAAGACCTCCAAGAGGTTTGCACCATCTTAGCTCCAAAAATCACCAAGATAATTCACCATAATTCATTTGAACAAGAGAGAGAGAGAAAGATCAAATTTCCCAAAGAGGGCACAAATTTCATCCAAGTAGTCTTCTCAAAATGGGAGATATATATAAAAAATGAAATGAAATAATTCTTATTTATACAAATACTCATAAAAGCATTTGTCCACTTCAATTTAGGGTAAACCAAAAAAAAGGGGGTAAAGAACCCTTATTTTTCCCCTTTACATCATAAATTCAAAATTAACTTTTAAAAATTACACATAAGAAACCCTGGTATAACATCATCCCTCTCTAGGGTGACATTTTGGCATTTTTGGGTGGACATTGAGCTAGAAGATGAATTGTAAGGCATAGAAAGGATCATCCCTCATGTGATAGTATCATATTTTTCATTCAAAAGGTAGTCTTCCTCCAAAAATGCCAATTTTCCATTTCCACCACCAAACCCTAGCCCTAGGGTGACGTCAATCCCTCCAAGTCTGATCTTTTGGCCTCTAGAAGAAAAACATTGGGATAGTAGGGGTTAGGTGAAGTCCTCCAAGGTGCCTCTCAAGCCTCCAAAGGTTGTAATCATCATCCGATTGTGCGGATCATGGTATCCATCTTATGGGCTTCATGCCCAAAGAAATTCCAAGCTAGGCCTATTTTTTCCAAAATTGTCCACCAACTAGGTCCTACAAAGACAATGAATACACCCTCCAAGGATATCAATTCAAATGCATCATGATGAGTAAATTAAATCAATAAAATATCCATCTAATCATGTGCATCAAAAACCACTTCATCAAACTAAACAAGTTTTCAAATACCTTATGCAATTTCAAGTTTAGGTATGGGAGGGTTGACAAAGCAACCTATTGGGTGAATCATACCTCAAGTTTAGGACTGTTTCCCAAGTGGAACCCTCTCTAGGTCATGTGGAGAAGGTGATATGGATTGGGGAAATACTTTTTGGCATAGTTTTGATGACATACAAGGGATTGTAATGTCTTGTTTATGTGTGGCTTTGTAGAGGGTGTGCTACACCTTCATTTTCAATATATCGTTTTTCCAAGCCCATTTATTGTCATTCATTAATAAGGTCCAAACAATGGGTGCTCCCTATGGGTTAATCAATTATATTGGGGGGGGGAGTAACATGGTGTCACTTTAAGTGATATCTACATAGACTTCCATGGGGGTATAGTCTATCTTGTAACGCACTTGTGTAGATCCCTCAACAAGTGGGACATTTATACATATGTATTTACTTTTGCAGGTCTTTCATTTTTTAGGAGAAACATTTCATTGTTATCAATACATCTTTGGGCGAGTATATGGAAGGTTCATAATGTTTCTTTTATCTTTTTCCATCTACATTCCCTCGAGTCCTCTAGCCCCTTCTTCCCATGAAATGAGGGACAATCCCTTCTTGGGTCAATACATCTGAAAATCCCAAAAGATAAGGAGACGAGGGGATGAAGTGTGGAAAGTGGAAAATATGGTGGGGAATGGAATGATGACCTATTAAGGGGACCTCCCAATAGAAAACCTATCCCAAAGGGTGACCACTTACTAGGGCGCAATGTCAACCGCCAAGGTGAAACATGGAAAAGAGCATGGTTTCAAGAAGACATTGCATAATCAAAAGAAGTTTTAAATGAAACAAAATCAAATGCCTCAAATATTGAAATGACACTCACCATAATACTTATCATGTACCTCATGGAGCCATACCCAATGTATTCTTGAAGCCAGATGATGTGGTGGATACCCTCATGATGAATCTAAGACCTATGGTGGTGAAGTGGGCATTTGTCTGTGCAAGTGAACATTTTCAGCCTTATGCCTATAGGTACTCCATGTATGCAACTTGAGGACCTAGAGACATCATCACCTTAGTTATCCATAGGAAATGGGGATAACATTAGGCTCCTACTTGGGGACATGTACTTTTCGTAGAGTGCATGAGAACCACAACATCTCCTGGTGGACCTGTGGCTACAATGAAACATAAAATTGTAAAATATAGGGTCGTTCTATCACCCTTTGTCCATATACATTAAAATATAATCTCAAAAAATAGAACTAATCTAGGAAAGAAATATTTAGCATTTTTTCAAAAATTTCTACACTAAACATGAAATATGATGAAATAAATATGCAAGTACAGAAAAATGAAACATGAGATCGAAATAAACTACCATGAGAAATCAAGATGCAAATGCAAGGAAAGCAAGATGACCTACCTAGTTACCTGGGGCCTGGGCCCTAAAGAATTAAAATTCCTTGAATGTAGGGTTAGAGAAGAGACCCATCTACTGGTAATGACATCTTTCTTTTGTCCAAGGTCATCAAATAATACTTCTCTCTCTCAAAATTCTTCTTGATGATGTAAGTTCCAAGACAAGAACTGTTATCCTTCTGGTTGTATTTAGGCTTGTCCTTCCTCTTATCCCACATGAATGAAATATTTCCTTCATTGTAGTTGATGTAAGGTATATCTTAGATGTAAGGATATGAAGGAGGTTTTTTATTAACTGTATCTTCAATGGATTTATTTATTTCTTTGTTCTCTTTATCTACTTTATTCAATATCTAGATGGACCCTATCTCTTTCCCTTGGAACTTCGTGAGCTTATCCTTTTACTCATGTGTCCTTGGGAGTAATGTATCTATGCAATATTATTTCGCAAAAGGAAGGTCCCAAGTATCATACTCAATAATCTAACGAGGTACATCAAATTCACCCTCACTCATGAAATCAAGACTGTTGGGGTCCATCCCATGCTTGTCGGCCCACTCTGAGCTATATAAATCTCAAAAGTTCCATCCCCCATGGGGATATGTGCATGGGTGAGATCCATACTGAGAAACCCCCCAAGATAATAAAACCAACTTCTTTATAGAATAATCCCCCAAGAGTCTATAAAATCAATCACGACTATGTTCATAATGAGATTGATATGATGGAATTCAATTAGGTAAACTTCAACATCTTCAAAAACCCCGTAAAATTTGACCTTCTTGGAATCAAAACCACAAACATGTCCATAAGGTCGGGTCGCCTTCAAACCAAGTTGTTCCATTACTTTCAAGGAAATCACATGTGTCAAGCCTCCTGAGTCTAGCATGAAATTTTTCAAATGGAGACCATTCATTCCCAAGGGAGATAAAAAGGAGGGTTATTATCCTTTTGTCGATCAAGATACATGGTATTCAGGATTATTCAAGGGTCCTCCTTTTCAGTGTGTACTTTGAATAACTTCAATAATTGTTTCCTCACAGATGGGATATTACACATATTTGTCACAGGGACCATCATATTCATCTTCCCAAATATAGTTGAAATGTCTATATTCAACTGAATTTCCTTTTCTGTCGAAGTTGGATTTGGATGCAATTCACAGACTAGAGGTGGGGGAGACGTGACCACTTTTTTTTGTATATGGAAGAGGAGCTTCCACATATGTTTGAAGTGAAGTGGAAGGTTTTAGTGGAGGAACTGAAGCCTTGTTTCTTCTTGCATACATCAAAACTTCATTTTTTCTCAATTCCTTTCTCTGATCCTCTGTTAACTAATTTAACACTCTGAGTCGTCCTTCTATTGCTCCTCTTTTTATGACTTCATCAATCTGTTTCTGAGTGATACCTTCTTCTCAGAAGTTGCAAATCATGTCCATGAAATTTATACCATCAAAAGAGTCTTCATCGCATCGGGGAAACTCATCATCCCGATGAGATTCTTGGCAAGGAGAACACCATGGTGTCTCTTCAATGTTGACCATCCCAACCAAGTTCAATGTGTCAGGAGCCTTCACCTCTTGTTGATGCCTTGGCTTACAACCTATGGCATCTCTCTATTGTCTAGAAAGCTAAGGTCAGGAGGTAGATTGATTTCTTTCTACAGTGGTTAATCAACCCATGATCTAATTTTGAGCTTGGAAAAACTTAGTACTCATATGGTCTATCTTCTAAGTCAAGAGAGCAATTGGATTCGGTGTACTGCTACTAGGATCTTTGGTATTTTCTTATGTCTTGGCATGAGGATACTGAAAAGAGTCAACCTTCGATTCAAGAAGGTTCTCTTCAATCTATGTGTTATACTCTTTAGCTTGTACCAGGGTTTTGGGATTCTTATTTGATCAGAAATTGATCTTTTATAGACTATGGTTAAGTTTATGAATGAATTGATTTACCATTTAGGAATTAAGAGAAGAATATTAATGAAATAAGTTGCAGCCATATAAGAATTAAAAACAACAAACCATAACACCAAGATTGTTAACGGAGCTCGGGACAAGTTTTCCTATGTCTCCATGCCTTTGTCTCAATGGGGAATGCTTCTTATTAACATTCAATTCTTTAAGAATGTAAAAGAAAGGCTTACATACAGCTCCTAAAACCACCTTTCAGATCTGCAACTTCTGGACAGAAATAGACATCACCATTGGCTGAAACAGGAAAATATGAGACTTTTGAGTATAAAGTCGACTATGCTTGGATCGACAGTTTGGGATCTGGAGGTACTTTTCTATTAGGATACTCAAATGCAGAAATAGAATCCATACTCGGACTCCCCTCAAAATTTTGCAACTTTTGAGTATGAAGTCGACCTGCTTCTTAACATTCCCTTGGCATGAATCCCAATACAGTAAGTCCAAACATAAATACAATATTATGAATATAAGCAGGCGAACCTCCTATATAATTCATAAGAGTTTCTTGTGTAGTTAATGGAACATCTAACATCAAATCCATCTTACAAAAATCATCTGTATATTCCTACATTGATTGTCCTTTTCTTAACTTAAGACTTTGCCATTCAATTAAAGTATTTTCCTTATATCCCAAAGGATAGAATTGTTTTATAAGTGCGGAAATAAAATCATGCCATGATGGAAAAATCTTACCGACTTGTTGAGTTCCATGTTTTTGTTGGATTACTAAGAGGAGGGTGAATCAACAATAGAGCAATTTAATTCTTTTTCACCATAAAATGCAAGTGTTATATCAATGTAGCATTATCATCCAATAGTTGCAGAGAAAATAAACAATGAACAAATGAGAAATCACACACATACAAAGTACACCAGTGTTTTACGTGGAAACCCAAAGTGGGAGAAAACCACAAAATGATTTTTCTTATATGTCTTTAAGAATTACATTCATTGGAAGCACCAACTTCCTTTGTTTTCTAGTTGCAACTGGAAGGAGACTCCAACTCCCTAGTTTCTCAGGCTACAACCTGAAGGAAGTTCCAACTCCCCAATTCTCTGGCTACAACCAGAAGGAGGCTACAACCCCCTATGTTCTCTGGATACAACCAGAAGGTGGCTACAACCACCTGTCCTTTCCCCGTCCAACCGCCCTGATGTAGAAGTAAAATTATTGAACCATTGTCACACTATCACTTTGATATATACTACTATAAACTTGTACCAATAAACCTACACCAAACAACCTATACCAATAAACCTGAACCATGCATCAACTTGTACCTCAACCTGTAATCAACCTATACCATAAACAAGTGCATCAACCATGCACCAACCTGTACCAAACAACATGTAATCAACCTGTACCATAAACAAGTGCATCCAACCATGTACCAAGTATGTACCAATCATGTATCAACTACTTATCAACTATGACTCATCAATATGTACCAACATCATCAACTATACACCTCATGTATGTGCCAACTCATCAACTACTTGTCTTAACCATGTACCCAACATGTACCTCAAGCAAAATCCCTTATCAATTTCATCATACAAATCTGATTTATAACTCTTTAATAGACCTTGTGTATATGACCACATACCTTCAAACCTTCCTTAACTTTAACAACAAGAGACTAGCATTTTCATCAAACTTTTCTTTAGTCTCACATGACTAGTTTTGGATTAGTCAACAACCCTAACTTGAAATAATCATAACTATGTACCTGTAATGAATAAAGATCCGAAAATAGTATACAATGTTCTTTAGTGTGTTTTATGTAATTCCTCCAAGTGTCACTACTTGGAACCTCTCAAAAAAGGATTTATAGCAAAAATGGCATACCTTGTTGAATTTTGGTTTATTCTAGAGAGCGAACTTGTAGAGCGTTCCCCTCAGAAAATATTTGTTGTATGGATCTGAAAATTTTACACAGAATACTACAGACTGTACTCTAACCAAAAAAAATTCTCTTACTTAATTTGGATTTGTTATGAATAATTTATGACATTTTTACCCGAAACACATGTTTTAGACTAGTTTCAGGACTAGCCACAAACTCTATTTTCCATTGAGTGTAACTCCAAAAAAACAACGACACATGAGCGTAAATTCGTACCAAAACTACTTGGATATGTTTTCTCAATGCCCTATCAATTTCATGTTCTGAATCATTCTATAAAAAATGTTATTGCGAAAATGGTGAGATGACCTATAAATAAATACCTTAGAAAGCATCATCAAAAGAATTCATCCTCCCTTGAATTTTGGCCTTCTTTACTTCACCTTCTCTCTGAATTTTGGCTTAGATATCCTTTGGTTACCTCAATCACTTGTATATATTCAATATTCTCAAGTGTGATATCAAATTAGAGAGCATTGCCTCTTATTTATACTTTCATGTAGCTTCCTCAAGGGGTTACCTTTTAACCATCTTAACCCACTCTCCTTATTTTAGGGTTAACCAACTTCTAACCACTTGTCCAATTAGTAGTTTATTCATTAAATTTATTATTGAAATAATTTATTTTTTATCCACTATGACTTATAGTACACTTATCACTTCACTTTACCTCAAGGGGTTACCTTCTAACAATCTTAAACCACTTTCCTTGTTTTAGGGCTAACCCACTTCTAACCACTTGTCAACTTAGTAATTTCTCCATTAACTTTATTATTTAAGTAATTTCTTTTGGATTCATGTTGAATTATAGTATACTCATCACTTCACTTTATTATTTACCTTCTAAGAATCTCTTAAACCACTTTGACTACTTTGACCTTTTGGGGCTTCTAGATGACTCATGAGGGTTCTCCAAATTCGTAAGGCCATAACTATCAAAACGTGAGGAGTTATGTGACGTTCCACATACCACCCGAAATGGAATCACATGTACTATCCATGTAGAATAGTATTACTTGCAAATATATCAAAACTCATACCATTATGCATCAAACAAACTTGAGTCCATTACTCAAACTTGGGTTCTCCAACTTCACATGGCCATAACTCTCTAACCGTGAGGAGTTATGTTTTGTTCCACATACCACCAAAAATGGCATGACATGTACTACCCATATAGAATAGTATTACATTCAAATATATTAAAATTCATACCATTATACATCAAACAAACTTGGGTCCATTACCCAAACCTTTGTGCTACCAGAATTCACTATTGGACTTTATCCAAGGGTTGACATCAATCACTAAGGGTTGACTTCAATATACAATATCACTCTCCAATGGCTCACATCAATGACAACCAACAATACATACCAACTTTCCATCAACCTAAGCCAACTGTCTGACAATCTCCCCTTTTGGCATTGATGGCAACACTGACATTCATGGTAACACTTAGTCATGATAACATTCATGCTTATACTCCTCATCAATGTTTGTATCTCTCCCCCTTTGACATAAATGGAAAAGGGTATCTCCATTTGGGGTTTCTCCCCCTAACTGAACTCTCATTGGGTTGCTCCTCATGTGTACATGCCTCTGTGCTCTCTCTTCAAGAATTTCTATCTTGCATATGATAAATATATCCCCTTTGTTATCAATGGAAAAGGTATCTTTCCATCCATGGATGTTCCCCCTAACTAAACTATCCTTAGGGATACTCCCCCTGACTGAGCTCTTCCTGAAACTGATCTCCCAACCTGAATTTTCCTCTTTATGGTGATTCCTCATGTAAATCTAAGACATATAAGATAACCATTCAAAAGAATTCATTTTGGAGTATAAATTACTCTGAGTCTCTGGAGAAGATACTCAAAGGATTCATGTGGAAGCAGTTTTGTAAAAATGTATTCCATTGTTTCTTTTGTGCCCACATATTCAACTCTGATGTTCTTCTCTGCAACCCGTTCTCATAGAAAGTGATACTTGATTGGAATGTGATTTGTTTTGGAGTGCATCATCAGGTTCTTTGAGATATTGATGGCGCTTGTATTATCACAATATATTGGAATGGGATCATCATACTCAACCTGTATATCTGCCAGAGTTTGTTTCATCCATAGAACCTGTGTACAACATGTTGTTTCTGCAATATAATATTTCTCAGCTATAGATAAAGATACTGATGATTTTTTCTTGCTTAGACATGCTACTGAACACTCACCCAATCGTGCTTCATTGGTCATCAATGCAACCTGACCAATCAGCATATGTGTAGGCAATAAGTGATAGATCCTTTTCTTTTGGATACCATAATCCAAACTCTTTTGTTCCTTTTCTATATCTGAAAATCCTCTTCACTGTTAATACATGTGATTCCTTTGGTGCTGCTTGAAATCGTGCCACCTGTCCAACTGCATGCATTACATCTGGTCTGGATGTTGTCACATATAGTAAGCTACCAATTATTGACTTGTATTGTCTCTGGTCTATAGACTTTGAATCGTCATATTTGCTCAACTTGCAACTGGTTTGCATAGGAGTGCTAACTAGTTTGCAATCTTCCATTCCAAACTTCTTTAGCATTTCTCTGATATACTTAGTTTGAGAAAAAAAAAATCCTTGGTTGCTTTGACATATTTGAAGACCCGAAAAGAAGGATAGTTCTCCAAGTATTGACATTTCAAATTCACTCTGCATATCCTTTGCAAATTTTTGTCTTAACCTGTCATTAGTACTTCCAAAAACAATATCATCAATATAAATTCCAATTAAGAAAATACTACCTTGAGTTACCTTGATGTAGAGGTTGTTGCTTGTGCTTCCTTTCCATATTTCGTAGCGAGTTTTTTCATTGTTGTTTCTGAGAATTACTCTGTTTTGAATGTGAACTGTTGTATGCACTGCATGTGTCCAAAAAATATCTGTCAATTTGAAATCCATTAGCATTGTTCGAGCCATTTCTTGTGTAATTATCATCCATTATGATAATGTTCCTTTGTATCTAAACCACTCTCGGAACCAACCTATGAATCCATGCTCTCATCCACTTTCATATATCTATCTAAAACTGCTAAGTATTCTTACAAATCCATCTCTCTCCATACTGTCCAAGACTCTACTTGCACAATTGTCCATAATGCTGACCCATTTATCACTATACTATCATGAAGTTTTGATTAATCTATCAAACTGTACTTCTGCTAACTGACTGCTCTGGATCTGTCTTCTCAAACTCTACAAGTTGCTTGAAGGATGGTTCTTTGTTCTGTCAAAGCTATCGCATAGACTCCCACTGTCTAATATTCATATTACCTGGGAGTCTCTAAGTCGAATGGATCATAACAATTCATGCTCTAATGTGTATTCATCATCATCTTCATTGGTAGATTCATCATCTCTCTGAGATCTGACTTCTTTCTTTTTGTCTATGGATTCATCTTTCACTACAATACATGAAAGTAAAATATCTTGAACCTCTTCCTTATTTACTTGTCCTTCTTTTCTTTCATTTATTTTCCAAACCTTTCTGTATATGACATCCTTCTTTTTATCTATAGATTTTTATTCATCTCATTTTATTTCCAATCTTGTGATCTCTGGGACCCGGTCTTTGTTAACATTTTCTTCCTATTTTCTTATCCATACTTTCTTATATCTGATTTCAGTGTTCTCTTTCATGGAAGTATCGATCATGCCTATACAATTACGAGCTATGTGTCCATAGTTATGACATTTGTAACATTCAATGTTACATGGGGCCACATAGACATTTCTTTCTTGAACATTTCTTTTATAATCCCTGCAATCTTCAACCTTATGTCCAAAGTTAGTACAATAAAAACAATGACCATAAAAGAAACTTTCATACCTAGGAGTGGATCTTCTTTGCGGTGTAGCCCTTCTGAATTTTTTCCTTGACTGATCATGATCATGATTAAAGCTTCTTTGTGGCTTGAACATCGATGGTATTCTTGAAGATGTATCTTTATGTTAATAACCAAATACCAATATAGCATAGAAAAACCTCAGAAAAAGTACTCGACGCCTTGAAAAAGAGATAATTTCAGATAATAAGCCTCTTCGAGGGGTCAACCTCCTTTTACCCCATTTAAATGTTCAAGTACCAGATGATTCAAAATGAAAATGTCTCCTTGGTATATATAGGAGACTAGGAGGTATAATTACAACTAATGGCCTAAAGCCAACATAAATAAAATAACATTACTAATATAATATGCCCCAATTAAGGGG
>ML776838.1:506239-583658 GCA_009831015.1 Picea engelmannii
ATGTATGTGCCAACTCATCAACTACTTGTCTCAACCATGTACCCAACATGTACCTCAACCAAAATCCCTCATCAATTTCATCATCCAAATATGATTTGTAACTCTGTAATAGACTTGGTGTATATGATCACATACCTGCAAACTTTCCTTCACTTTAACAACAAGAGACTAGCACTTTCATCAAACTTTTCTTTAGTCTCACATGACTAGTTTTGGATTAGTCAACAACCCTAACTTGAAATAATCATAACTATGTACCTGTAGTGAGTAAATATCTGAAAATAGTACACAATGTTCTTCAGTTTGTTTTTTGAAATTCCTCCAGGTTCCACTACTTGGAACCTCTCATAAAAGGAGTTATAGAAAAAATGGCATACCGTGTTGAATTTTGGCTTATTCTAGAGAGAGAACTTGTAGAGCATGCCCCACACGAAATATTTGTTCTATGGATATGAAAATTTTACACATAATACTACATAATTTAATATAACCAACACTTTTGGTCTTACTTAATTTGAATCTTTTATGAATAATTTATGACGTTTTTACCCGGAACACATGTTTTAGACTAGTTTCAAGACTAGCCACAAACCCTATATTCTGTGGAGTGTAACTCCAAAACTAAAATGAATCACAAGCTGAAATCTGTACCACAACTACTTGGATATGTTTTCTCAATGTCCTATCAATTTCACGGTCTAAATCATTCTAGAAAAAACATTATTGATAAAATGGTGAGATGACCTGTAAATAACATACCTTAGAAAGCATCATCAAAAGAATTTATCCTCCCTTGAATTTCGGCCTTCTTTACTTCACCTTCTCTCCGAAATTAGGCTTAGATATCCTTTGGTTGCCTCAGTCACCTGTAGATATTCAATATTCTCAAGTGTGATGTCAAATGAGACATCCTTGCCTCTTATTTATAATTTCATGTAGCTTCCTCAAGGGGTTACCTTTTAGCCATCTTAACCCACTTTCCTTGTTTTAGGGTTAACCAACTTCTAACCACTTGTCCAATTAGTAATTTATCCATTAAATTTATTATTTAAATAATTTATTTTGTATCCACTTTGACTTATAGTACACTCATCACTTCACTTTACCTCAAGGGGTTACCTTCTAACCATCTTAAACCACTTTCCTTATTTTAGGGCTAACCCACTTCTAACCACTTGTCAACCTAGTAATTTCTCCATTAACTTTATTATTTAAATAATTTATTTTTCATTCACTTTGAATTATATTACACTCATCACTTAACTTTATTATTTACCTTCTAAAAATATCTTAAACCACTTTGACTACTTTGACCTTTTGGGGCTTCTAGATGACTCGTGAGGGTTCTCCAAATTCGTAAGGTTGTAACTCTCAAACCGTTAGGAGTTATGTGACGTTCCACATATCACCAGAAATGACATGAAATGTACTATCCATATAGAATGGTATTACCTGAAAATGTATCAAAACTCATACCATTATACATCAAACAAACTTGGGTCCATTACCCAAACCTGGGTTCTCAAACTTCACATGGTCATAACTCTTTAACCGTGAGGAGTTATGTGATATTCCACATACCATAGGAAATGGAATGACATGTACTACCCATCTAGAATAGTATTACATTCAATTATATTAAAAATCATACCATTATATAACAAACAAACTTGGGTCCATTACCCAAACCTTTGTGTTATCGAAATTCGCTACCAGACTTTCTCCAAGGGTTGAAATCAATCACTAAGGGTTGAAATAAATATAAAATATTAGTCTTCAATGGTTGATATCATTGAAAATCAACAATACATACCAACCTTCCATCAACCTAAGCCAATTGTCTAACAGTTGCATCTTTCTTTGCCACTAGATGAGAGTTGTGCCTTCAAGACGAAGTGATGCCAACCCGATTTTAGTTGCCTCATATTTGATTTGATGCACATTACAATATAATTCCATCTGTCTAACCCATTTATCAATTTTCTCAACATTAACTTTGCCATCATACATAGGAAAAACAAATTTTACATCAATTTTAAGTAATGGCATATCAGGCTTGTATTTATGAGAATGTTTTCTTGCAGTAGAATTTGAACTTGTACTTGAAGAAGAATATGATGATGGAGATGAAGGAGGTGAAGGAGGTGAAGGAGGATTTTTAGGAGGGTCCTCTCCTTCTTCACTTTTGTATTTCTTTGAATATTCCCCTTGAACCGGTCTCGTTTGTTCCAAGTGATCATCATACAATACTTTTACCATCCCCAACATGGAAAAGAAAGTTCTTTGAAACTCTCTTTCATTTTGAGAAAGACCTTATTCTGATACCATTCTCTCACTTTGAGATGTCCTCTTTCTTGAACCAATCTCTGGATCTCCTTCTATAAGATCGCCTTCACCACGACTTAGCTTTTCCCTGGTAATCATGCAAACTCAAACAACCAACTGTCAACCTGCTCTGATACCACTGTTGGAAATATGGCTATAGCAGAGATGACGCAGATGGTCAAGGTTGCATTGATGACAATCGGTTGGTTATAGAGCACGCACAAGAGATGCTGGAACACACAAGATGAAACACAAATGCTGAAACACAAATGCTGAAACAAATGCTGGAACACAGATGCTGGAACGCAGATGCTGAAACACGGATGCATAAACACAATGCTGAAACACAAATGCTGGAACACAGATGCTGGAACACAAATGGTGGAACATAGAAGCTGGAACGCAGATGCTGAAACACAGATGCAGAAACACAATGCTGAAACAGAGCTGGAACTTATGCTGAAACACAGTGTTGTAACAGCTGAAACATAGTAATGTTATATATGCTGAAACACAGCTCTAGGCTGAAACACAGTGCTGGAAACTATGCTGAAATAGCGCTGGATCTTTGCTGATAAAAACGCACGCCTTAGCCACGGCCATGACTAGCAGCAGAAGTTACCAATCGTTTTCTTTAAGAAACAACACGAATGATGCCATTCACAACGCGATTGGTGTGGCCAGCATCAAACGGCTATAATGCACAATCAACAGAGCTTAACATTGCTAAATCCAGAGTTTGGCGGGGGTCCTTCATCTGCTTTGACAAGTCTGGAAGATTTTGCCAGTTGGGTGTCTCTAATCACTCTGGACGGTGGAAGGACTTTCAGTCTAAATTTAGACTGGCAGTTAAGACAGAAAAAACTGCAGTTGCATGATGTGGCATGCGTAGAGGAGGCATGCAAAGAGTCAGTTCAGAAAATCAGGGAGAATGCTGGCATGCGAAAAGAAGAAGAAAGAATGAAAGAAAGGGAAACTGCAGTTGCATGATGTGGCATGCGTAGAGGAGGCATGCAAAGAGCCAGTTCAGAAAATTAGGGAGAATGTTGGCATGCGAAAAGCAGAAGAAAGAATGAAAGAAAGGGAACTGCAGTTGAAGTTGAGAAAAGCAAGGAAAACCTCTGCATGTGGAATAACAATATAATGCGCTGGAACCAAGATGGAAGGGAGTTGAAGTAAGAGAGAGAGAGAGCTCTGCAGATGAAAAAAAGTGAGAGGAGAATCTGCGTGATAGGAGAAGAAGTTGAGAATGGGCTGCAGAGGACAGTGAAGCAGAGTAGCAGATCAAAGACAGTGAAGAACGCAGAGTAGATCAACAGAAAGGGTAAGAAAGCTATATCAGAATGAACCAGTTGATTTGAGCAATATTTATTTTGACAAATAAGGGTGGTAGGGTGGTGCTAGGGAAACGAATGTCTCTTTCTCTGCAAGTGGGTGCTTGTAGAATCTGAAGGTTGGTGCCTTCACTCAGTTGGTGCTGAAGTAAAAAGGAAGTCGGTGCTTCCACCCAGTGGGTGCTGGGTTTCTGTGGGAGTTGGTACTCTCAGCCAGTTGGTGCTGGCAATCAGAGGTTGTAGCCTCTATGAGTTGGTGCTCATAAAAGATGAGATGTAACGCAGTTGGAGCTTGCTTAACATCTTAAGAAGATGAGGGTTTTTTTCCCTGGTTGGGTTTCCTCTTGAAAAATCTGTGTCTCATACTTGTGAGTAAATGCTGTGTGTGATTGTTATTCTTTATGTTATCTGCTTTATGTTTATAACTCTGAATTTCACAGTAAAGACTCACCGCCACTAAGATTAATGATTCAAAGTTAAAAATCAGAGAAATTGATAATAATCTACACTAACTGATTCACCCCCCCCCTCTCAGTTAGTTCATACCTGTAACAACCACTTGATCTGAAATTGATCTTTTAAAGACTATGGTTAAGTTTATGCATGAATTGATTTACCATTTAGGAATTAAGATAACAATCTTAATGAGACAAGTTGCAGCCATATAAGAATTAAAAACATCAAACCATAACACCAAGATTGTTAACGGAGTTCGAAAAAAGTTTTCCTACATCTCTGGGCCTTTGTCTCAGTGGGGAAGGCTTCTTATCAATCTTCAATGCTTTAATAATACAAAGAAAGGCTTACATACAACTCTTGAAACCACCTTTCAGATCTGAAACTTCTGGACAGAAACAAACATCACCATTGGTTGGAATAGTTAAATATGAGACTTTTGAGTATAAATTCGACTATGCTTGGATCGACAGTTCGGGCTCTGGAGGCACTCTTATGTTTGACTACTCAGATGAAAAAACATAATCCATATTCGGACTCCCCTCAAAATTTTGCATCTTTTGAGTATAAAGTCGACCTTCTTCTGAATAGCCCCTTGGGACCTCCCCTCAGCACAAATCCCAATGTTGCGCCCTGCCAGATTCGTAAAGTCTGTGTAGTCTTGATTTGCATGCCAAAAAATTAATTTTTCTCGATTTTTCGTGCCAAAAAAAATATATTTTTTTTATTTATGTTCCCGGTTAAATAAGCTGGCCTCCGCCAAATTTAGTGACAATGAGCTAGATTTAGCGATAGTTAGCCAGATGTAGCAAGATTTTGCCAAATTTGAAGGATCTCTGCCATATTTAGCAACAGTTAGCCAGATGTAGCAAGATTTCGTCAAATTTGGAGGATCTCCACCAAATTTGGTGGAACCGCCAGATTTCATCGACCTTCTAGAAGGTGCCACGTGTCATCTTCGTACGATGCCACATGTCACTTTTTTATTAGGCCAAATCAACCCTAAAAAGACAAAAATGATTGCCATGTGTCAGCCTCTAGTGTTTCCATGTGTCATGATGACATCATCATGACGTATTGTTAACGTCAGCGTTGACTTTGACTTTGACTTTGACTTTTTTTGCTAGTTTGACCTCATCTTTATATTGAGATAACTTCTGCATACGGTGTCCATTTTATGAAAATAATATATGGTCGGAATTGGCTCGACGAGCCCGACAAAATGGCGTTGGTTTCGTTCAATTCTGAGAAATTTTATTTTTAGGCCTTCCTAAATCCATTTGGAGCATTATCCTTTAGGGTGAAACACAATTTCACGTCGAATCCATTCATATAAAGGAGACGAACAACTACATCTGGAGGATGTAGATCTGTCGGGATTTGGTTGTATACTCTGTCAAACATGTTGTCAAATTCACTCACTCTCTCATTCTCCTTCTTTTTTATCTTATTGAACTGAGATACAAACATTCTATTATCTTTCTTTGATGTTCGTCTGTTCTTGAACAAATTAAAAAAAATATTCATAAGATGTTATGTGATTATCAGAAAGTCCTTTGAACCATGTTTGAGCATCCCCAGTCAATGATGAATCTAGTAGCTTCATTACTTAATCCTCATGCTACACTTCTACATTCTCCATGTCTCATCCCATAGCATAGAGATGATCGTCGACTGTGATCATGTTTGTTGATGTTGAGGACACTAGGAAGTTCCCAAAACCAACATATCAACCTCGTAGTTGGATAAACCAAGAAGAGACGGGATTATAACCTTATTTTATAGCCTAAAGTTGAACATTAAATCCCTAACAATCCCTAGAAGTCTAAGCATGAATGATTATGATTTCTAAAATATTTTATTTTTATTTACCATTTAATACATTGTACTTATATGTGTGTGAAATGTCAATTAAAGAAAGTACAAAGATTAAAATAAGGTTAAAGTAACATAACTCAAGTTAAAAAAAAAAATGAAACCTTTATTGCATGTTTTTTGAATTTATTAATTTTCTAATTATTTGCAATATTTGATTTTTTTGTATTTTCAAACTTTATAATTTTTATGTATTTTGTTTAAATAAATCAAACTAAGTTAATATGAAATTAGTAATAGAAAAAAAAAAGAATATTAAACAACTAAATTAAATTAGTAAAATATGTACATAAAATGAAACCCTAATTCTTTTAATAATTTTGTTTTCTTTTATAATTTTGCTTTATAAAATATCAAAAAATAGTGATTAACTAAAGTAAAAGTGTCTCAAACAAAATTGATGTCAAAAAATTTGTTTATTTACAAAACCATAAAGATATTGTAATGAATCTTTTATTTTTTTTTAATGTTTAGTGAATGTGTAAATATAGAAACAAAAATTAAACTATTAAAAAAACATAAATATTGAAAAAGTTAAAATTAGAAAAATAAATAAAAATAAATTACATTGAAATGTTAAAAGTAAAGTCTTATTTTTATTTTTTGTATTTTCTGTTAATGTTACAACTAGTTAAAAAGAAAAAAAATTAATTAGAAGAAACAATTAAAAATTATATACATAAAGTTACAAATACAAATATGAATGAATTCATGTGGTTGTATTTTTATATTTTTTAAATATTGTTTAAATAAAAATGAAGAAAAGTGAAACTGAGAATAGAAAAGAAAGTGATTTGGAGTTTGAGAAGTAAATTTTTTTTATTGAAGTGAACCCCAAAACATTTTTATAGATTTAATGAAACTTTGGTCCAAGTTTTTACGAAAACTTGGACCAGAGTTTAGGTTTTTAATTATTTACGATGGCATCATACAAATGAATAATCAAGTTCAAAAGAAGACAAAGAAGAGAAATCAAATTAGATTTTTAACAGAGCAATGAGGGTGAAACTCAAGACAACCATCTACATAAAAGTAATTGATTAGTGCTAAAAAATCACACTAAAATTACAACAGACTTAAACAAATAAACACATTACCTAAGAAACACAATCCAAATTTGGTCCTTCTTTGCTCCTTTCTTGCACTCCCTCCTATCAACGGTTCCATCCACCTCTATAAATAAAAAGAAGGGAATATGAATATATGAGAAATAAAATTAACTTTACAATACTCCAACCATACCCCCTCTCTCTCACATTTTTTCCTCCTATGGACTTGTTTCTTGTTTAATTTGTAAAAGTTTAAAATAAATTTAATGGAAAATGTAGTTATTTTTAGCCACATATCAATTTATTTGGCTCTCGTAGATTTGTTACTTTATCGTATGTATCTGGTCTATTCAATTGCAATATAAATACATCTTCCATGAATGATTTGTGGAAAGTTATGACTAGGGTGTATATGCTCTTATGTTCTCAAAACAAGATGATTGCACCCATTTTTTAAACTAGAAAAAAGAACATTGTTGTATATGTTGGTTCAAAGCGATGGATCACTCTGAGCATTGAAGTAATATTATGCGATATGCAAATATGTAGCAATCCGTTTACCATACCTTTTGCTTCAAGGATTTTATTTTTTTAAAACAAAATTTTCTAGCAGGTGCTTTGCATTCGTGGGACATCAAAAGACCATGTAGTCACCTTAGTCAAAGGATTGTTCCAAGCTATTCTGATTGCCACTATGTAAGCAACTAGACTTGTCATTGTGTCATGGTGATATCCTCGAGAACATACACCATGAGATTACACCATTAGAATCAAATCTGAAGTGAGAAAGCTCATTTAATAAAACAATGATTTCAACTTTTGATATTTCCAAAATAAGTGATTTTCTAATGTCCTTCACTTCATATATTATAGGGCCTTGTAGAAACATCTACATGACTTTGTGCCCTTTATTATAAGGTGCACCCTCTACCTTATTAATCTTTGCCCTTCGGCCTCTAGGGACTTATAGTAATCGATTTTTCTTTTTTACATTAGTATGGCACAAAGACCAAGCACTTTAACCAAAGTTTTAAAAGTTTGATGCAAATTTAAAAGTCTCATTTGGTTTTTAGGCTAAAGTTTCAAGTTTGAAGTCTTATTTGACCTCTTCCCGAGGCATACCCTGACCATATCTTATCTTAAAAGGACATTCAAGTACATATTCAGTTTGTAATATTTCTGAAGTCAAGTAATGTTAGGCCTAATTCTAGCATTAGGTATTGGCATTAAATGTTAAATGGTTTTACCATCTTAAAATTTGGAATCTTGAAATTTTGAATGCCCTTGAGCCACTTTGTCACATGCTACCTTACTATCGGCATGTTGTCCATTTGTTGTTCCCATGTGTTCCACCTTGTTTTCTTACAAGTACCCATGTTTTTAATGTGTTTCTTCAAGCTGGATGTCACCTCCTCTTACTCTACCCATGTGTTTCTTCAAGCGTCTTCTCCTACTCTTCCCATGTGTTTCTTCAAGCGCCTCCTCCTACTCAGGATACATTCACTTGCAACCCAAGTCATTCCATATCTCTCTGTTCGCCTCAAAGGTCATCCCAGTTTGTTTCACGGGCTACAGGAGCATCCTAGCTTAAGCAAGCCACAACAAGAGGAGACGGCTTCAGGAGAAACCTGGCTCGGGCAAGCCACAACCAAAGGAGAAGGCACCCCATGATATGGAAATGGGTTCTCAATAGCTATGCCTGGCTATCTGGCTCTATGTTGAGATCTGGTCTTTATCTATGCATGCATTTCATATTATGTATTTCATATAAAATTTCCTTTCAATTTTACAGTAATTTTTTGGCCTGTGGAAAAACATTTACACAATACTTACCTGAATATGTAGATTAGTCTTCTATTTTTTCTGTTGATTCTTACTTTGATTCTTTTGATCCAACAACAGGAAAAGTAGCAGAAATAGCAGCAGGAGAAGTAGCAATAGTATAACCTATTTCATTTCAAGAACCAATCAAAGAGTCAAACCAATACATAGTCAGCAACAGCAATAGATCCAACAACAATAGCAGAGGAAGCATCAGGGACAAAGATAGAGAGAGCCAGCAACAAATGTAGAGACTATAACTTACCTTGAACCTGTTGAACCACATGGAGCACCCGAAGCAGCAAAGCTAAGAGTTGAACCAACTGTTGACCTTGAACCAACACCAGGCTATGGTATTTCATTTCTTTCACCACTGCACCTGGGGTGGGAATTTCCAACCTTTCACCATGCTTTGTTGGAATTACATTTCTTTCACGTGGACTAGCTTATCCACCACAGCCACCATTTTCACCAGCACCCCTTCCTATTCTTCTATAAGAACCATATCTCGTTCCAGATTCTCCAAGTTCAGTAGCTCTTATTTATCCAACATCAACAGTAGCATCCAAGTAAGTATCTGATATAGCAGCAGTTTACTCGGTGGATCCAGTTGATTCGGTAGTTTCTTCTATCGTTGATAATTACTTTTACCCCCACCTCCTATGTATGACACAACCTACCAAAGCCAAGCCAGACAACCATAGCCAGAAATCTATCCAATCCCTTCTATCATACACTAGCCATCATACACCCAAAAAGATAAGGGGTAGCAACAAAGCTAGGTGCAGATACATTTCGTAAGCAAGCTTAAGATTCTAAGTTTAGTGATTGAGATCTTGATGCTGATGATAGTCATTCTGACGAGATAAATAGTATAACGCTCGTGATAAAGAGTATAATGCTCGTGATAGGGATTCTTATGTTCGGGATCGAGAGCAAGATCCTGTTTGAGAGCGAGATCTAGGTTTTAATTTTTGTAAGCGAGATTCTGACCTTCTTGATCGAGATTAGGATTATGTTGGTTTAGAAGTTGATCTAGCACCAGCACGCATAGCGAGGAGCATAAGCATGCATCCACTAACAGCATAGCCAGGAGAAAATCATGCATCCTCTCCTGCTAGCCAGGAGCAAGGGAAAGGACGGGTAGAGTAGTGTTGGGTTATGACAAAGTTACAAATATCCTCCTTATCTCCACAGTTCATGATACAATCTTGAGTGACTTTTCTGTTAATTAGGGATAAATAGAATAGAAAATGATTAATATGTTTTCTAGTGATATTATTGAAGTCGTGTTGAATAGATTCTAAAATACTGTTGGAATTGTTTGATTTTGTTACAGGATTGGTTAAATATTGTCAAAACCGGAATAGCAAAGGAAATCTTGAAGATGCGTGAGCCATTAGAGGTTAAGGACTTTTCGCGCAAAAGTAGTTTTAAAGATGATTCGGTTTTCTATATTGTAACTTTATAATAGTAAAGCAATATTGAGGATCTTTCGATCCTCAGGATGGCTTGATTTACTCAAATTATTGTATATATAGAGGATAATAGATCCTGAAAGACAATGTAAGAATTGCGTTCAAGTATTCAGACTCAGAGTTACTCTGTGCAAGCCATTTTTGTGAATAATGTACAAGCTATGAAGTTAATAAAACCTTTGATCATTTTCACATTTTCTACATATTGAGTTTCTAGTAGCAGTGCTTCTAAAGACCAAGGGCCGAGTCTAAAGGAGCTACTATTTTAGTTGTAATTGTATCATTTTAATTCTTGTTTTACGATTCAATTCTCTTTTACAATAGTTAAGATGAATGCATAAGCGTGTTAGTGATTTCATATTGTTTTGCATACAGAAGATAGACATTTCTCTTGAATGTTAATGATTGTTGATTCCAATTTCCATTACTGAAGTTTGTTTATTAAAAGTTTCTCACGTTTTCACATGCGTTGTTCCTTTTACTTACATTTGCACTTGTTGTTCCTTTCAAATAGGTTACAATTGTCGTTCCTTTCAGTTAAAGTTACAATTGTTGTTCCTTTCCATTCAATTATGTTTGTTGTTACTTATGATTATATTACAATTGTAGTTTCTTTTCATTAGAGCAATTCACTATTTTCTTTCCAGCAATTCAATTCTTAGTTAATAGTTAATTCTGCAAGTCTTTACTTAGATTCAATCATTTCTTTTTTGTTAAATGAATTTAGCAGGTTAGCTAGTTCCTTTTCATTCACAGCATGTTATAAATTAGATTTCAATTCTGTTAAGTAAGATCTTAATCTTAGAATCGTTAAATGAACATTTGAGGAACTTGATTGTGGATAAACTTAGGTTTTCCTTAGCTACACGATTTTAGCCTCTACAAGCTATCTGCATAGACTTTGTTGATGTTCTTGAGATAAAAGATGAATCCTCAGGTTGATAAATTAATGTTAAACTAAGTCTATTTTAGGACATCTTAAGACCCCGGCATTTTGGCGTCGTTGCCGGGGAGAATGTCAAAGGTAGCATAGATTGTACCTCTGGACGATGAGGTATTGAACACGGAAGGAAAGAACCTACACAGGCAATAAGTAAGATGTTTATGCCAATGCCTACCTCCAATTGATGCATTAAGAGGTTGCATAGGTATTTCTTTTTGAATTTATTTTTGCATGAAGTGTGTATGACTAAAACAAAAGATCTTGAAAAAACAAAACCCCCACCAAAAACTACCAAATCCTAGGGCTCAGTGTTCCCTGGAAGAAGCACTTTCATAGACGACATCATCTGAAAAGATGAATCTCAAGCTTCGATTGGACCTAAGAAAGGATCTACCCGAATCCCTCGGGTAGTAGTTTCACCAACTGCATCCCACGCTAAGATTCATAGAAAATCTGAAGGGTCTGAGAAAATCTTTCAGAGCACAGATATTCCACCCATCAACCCTTTAGAAGAGGGAAACTCGTGTAATCTGGAGGAAGGATAAGGAGAAACCAACGAGGTTGCCAAGGCAAACCCATCACCACCCTTTGATCTTGAATCTCCTATGAAATAAGAAGGCATAACCAAAATCTCAGATAGAGGGAGTGCAATCAAATCCCCTAGAGGATCAAATAATCAACCCCCTAATCCCGAATCTCCTGTGAAAGAAGAAGGCATACCCGAAATCCTAGATAGAGGGAGTGCAATCAAATCCCCTAGAGGATCAAATAAACAACCCCCTCAAATAGAACATCCGGATCAAGAAATTCCTATAGATTTTTGGCACATCTTTGATCAAATGGCACAACCAAATCAACAACATCCCCAAACTTCCACATTGGAATATTCGATAGTTGATCCAATTTCCAATGCCCCCATCAAGGCAATCCCCCTACAAAACCCGCCAACCTTCCATGGATTGATCTCGGAAGACTTGGACACATTCTTATTTGAATTTGATGTCCTATGTATAGGGTATGATTACACCTCTGAACCCCCAAAATTAAAATTGTTCCCCTCTACCTTGAAGGGAGTATCTCTACGCTGGTTTATGGGATTTAGAGGTGGAACCATCAACTCATGGGATGAAATGAAACAAGCCTTCTTCACAAAATATCAGGATTATTGTATAACCAGTGACCTAAAATATGAAATCTTTCAAATGACTGCAAAAGAAAATGAATCATTAGAATAATATGTTGAGAGATTTCAGTATAATTTACAAAGATCAACCTATGGTACATTACCAGGGGAAGTACTTAAAGCAACTCTGATTAAAGGTATGAAAGATGAATGGGTAAAAACATTGAATCTAATGGGGAAGGGTGACATTTATCAAGAAACTTATGATAACATCATTCAATTGTGTATTAGGTGCTCACGAGGAAGCACACGGACCAGATTAGGAATGCGGACTTCCTTCACCAGAAGTAGCAATAATACTAGCGGGGGTGTTTCGCGACCTGAAGTCGGTAATCTCTTAGAAAATTTCAAAACAGATATTCTGAGCACTCTGACTACACAAATGGATGTATTGAAGGCCAAACCAAAGAAAAAAAAAAACAGACTTTGACCATATTTTGCCACAGATGCAAAAGAAAAAATAGTCCAAGGAATTTCCCTTTGGATGTGGTTCGGGTTTACGCTATCTGCGCAAAGGATCATGACATGGAACAATGCCCATCACTCCCTGGACTGAAAGTTGTCTTTAGAGAAGTGGAATAAGAAACATAGCCATTATATCTGATAGCTCAGCTTCGTCAATGGCAGAGTCGACCTCCAAATACACTACAAGACCCTTCCTCTCTCTTTCCCGGATAGTATAATCAATAGAAAAATTATGGTAATTCATGGCAGGGCCAAGAGTTTACTAATCAAAACTGGCAGCCCCACCAATACCCACCTGCAAATCCCACTTGGCCAAACCAGTCTACTCCAAATCCTATATGGAAGAATCAACCAACTGCAAATTCTACCTGGCCTAAATCACAATATCCCACCTCACCCTAGAAAAATTCAAATAACCCCTACCCTTCACAGTGGCCCAATATGACTACCCAAAACCCAAATTGGAACTAGAATTGGCAGTGCCCCATGGGGATAAACAATCAACCCATGGGGATGGCCCCTCAAACCCAACCCACATTTCAAGCTCCACTCCAACTGCCCCAAAACCCGCAATCACAATTGCACCCCCAATTACCAGTCCAACCTCACCCAAACCCTAATAATAGACCATCTCAGCTCATCCAAATTATGGAGAACAGGGAAGGGGAAACCAACTTGGTATGGTGTAACGAACTTTGGTTGAGATCAGGGCATATAATCTCTCCTGAAGAAAATAGCGTTTCTCAAGAGAAGGAGAATGAAAAACAACCAGCAATAACACCCTCGAGTGTGGTAATAACAGAAGAAATTGAGTAGGGGGGAAACACAGTCGAATCACAGGATCTTGATAAGGATGCAACTCCTTCCCCCCCATTCCCTGAAATATTGATGATAGCAAAACCTGTCGAATACCCCAACTTTAACATTGTATGGGAACTCAATAATCTATATGTCAATATTCCACTCCTCCAAGCTCTACAAGATATTCCAATTTTCACGAAAACAATCAAGGAACGATGTGGGAGGAAGCCTGTTAGGAAAATAAAAAAATCATCATCAACAGTTCATGTAGTAGGAGCCTTGTCTGATCTAATTTTTGGCAGACAAGAACCAATCAAATATGCATATCCAGGGAATCCCATAGTAACAGTTCAGATCCAGGGTTGTTCTTTTCCAAATACACTAGTTTATTTGGGAGCATCCATCAATATCCTGACTATGGATACTTGTAATACCCTGGGTTTTGACTCCTTCGAACCCACCCCAATCATGTTACAATTGGCAGATCGATCGGTGGTTCGACCAGTTCGCACATTACATGATATAGAAATCTCAGTCGACTCTTGGGAATATATGGAAGATTTCCTCATCATCAACCCAAGAAGTGGACTTGAAGGGCATCCATTGATACTGGGCAGACCATGGCTTGCAACAGTTGATGCGTACATAGGATGTCGAATGGGTAATATGACAATTTCTAGAGGAGGTGTCATAAAGAATCTCATTTTATATCCTCCTGCCAAGCCAAGCCCGACTTTCATATATCCACAATTGCCACCACCACGATATCCAGAAAAGGATTTACAATCCCCTCTCACGCTGGAAGAATCCATTAGACTTAAAAACCAGCTAGAGGATGACATAATCGGCGGGTTTATTAATATCCCAGCCACCGTGTGTAACCCAAACTGCCAGATGATCCAAAATTTTCTAGACTGTGAAGCACAGGGAGACCTACTGGAAGATTTAATGGAACAACAAATCCCAACTACATTTGTTCATAACAGAAAATCCGTTGAGATTGCACCAGGGAGGTCTCTAAACATCAATGCCAATTTAGATGAAGAATAGCAACAAAAGCTAATTCAATTCCTCTCTAAATACCAGCAAGCTTTTGCATGGGAGTATTCATATATGAAAGGTATTGATCCACAAATCTTCACACACCACATTTATATTGAGAAAGACACTCGACCTATCTGACAACCGTAGAGAAGACTGAATCCCCATCTCAGGGATATTGTTAAGGAAGAATTACAAAAGTTGTTGGACGTAGATTTTATATATCCTATCTTAGATAGTCGATGGGTTTCCCCATTACTGATCGACCTAAATAAAAATGGCAAATGGTGAATTTGTGTTGACTACAGGGAACTTAACAAAGCCACTCAAAAGGATCATTTCCCCTTAGCTTTCATCGACAGGTCCTGGATACTTTGGTAGGAAAGAAATTATTTTCCTTCCTAGATGGTTTTAGTGGCTACAATCAAATCCAGATTTCCCCAGAAGATCAAGATAAAATGACATTCACATGCCCCTGGGGTACCTTTGTATACAGAGTATTTCCCTTTGAACTATGTAACGCTCCAACCACATTCCAAAGGGCCATCTTGAGCATATTAATCGATCTAATCAATGAAGGACTTGAAGTTTATATGGATGATTTCACTCCTTATCGAAACGACTTCGATCAAGCACTGAATAATCTGGAGAAGGTACTATCACGGTGCATCGCTACCAGGTTATGTTTAAGCCATGAAAAATGTCACATGATGATGAAAAAAGGTGTGGTACTAGGGCATTATATTTCTGTAGATGGAATTAGAGTAGATCCAGCAAAAATAGAGGTAATCCTTAATCTACCTACACCACACACACAAACTGAGGTACGTAGTTTCCTTATCTCTTCTAGATATCATATATTTATGGAAACTTTTGCAAGAATCGTTGCATCTTTACATGATTTGACTAGTAATGTGGAGTTTCAGTGGTCTAACAAGTGTGATGTGGCATTTGCAGGACTCAATTAATTGATCTCAATAGCACCGGTGTTGAAGGGACCAAATTGGAAAATACCATTTCACATCTCCACCGATGCATTAGATATTTCTATAGGAGTTGTCCTTGGACAGGAAGAAGACAAGAAACCCTATGCTATTTATTTCATTAGCAAGAATCTCACTCCAGCTGAACTTAATTATAGAGTAATAGAAAAAGAGTTTTTAGTTGTTATACATGCCATCAATAAATTTCGTCATTATATAACAAGATATACAGTTATTTTGTATACTGATCATTCTGCTATTAGATATCTAGCTAATAAACCAATTACTAATGGACGAGTCACTCGGTGATTATTACTCTTGTAGGAATTTGACATCACCATCAAATATCGACCCAGGAGATAAAATCTTGTCGCAAACTTCTTATCTTTCATACCCAAAACCGATGACTCCTTAATAGTTGAAGATCAATTTCCAGATGAGCATTTGTTTGTCGTTACCACAAAGCCACCTTGGTATGTTGATGTAGCAAATTATCTGGAAGTAGGAATATTACCAGCACATCTATCATCAAGGGAAAGAAAACTGATAATCTAGTGTAGTGCACAATTCGCTTGGATTAGTGGATATCTCTTCCACATAGGAGTTGATCTCCAGATCCGTAGATGCATACAAGATGATGAAATCTATGACATACTGAAGGTAGGACATGACGATCCCAGTGGTGGGCATTTTTCAGACCATGGGACTGGACACAAAATATTACAGATGGGCTACTATTGGCCCTCAATATTCAGAGATGTGAAGAAATACGTCCAAACCTGCAAGAGTTGTCACCGGATGGGAAAACCAGTTCAGGATGATGAAATTCCCTTGAAAGCACAAATAGTCACAGAACCATTTGAGAGATGGGCACTAGACTTCGTTGGCCCCTTCAATCCAAATTCAAATCAGAAGGCCTATATTCTAGTGGAAACGAACTATATGACCAAATGGGTAGAGGCAGAATCCCTACAAAATGCAACAGAAGAGGTAGTCATCAAATTCCTTTTTAAATTATTTGTACGCTATGGACTACCCAGGGAAGTAATCACTGATGGGGGGTCACAAGTCACAACCCATAGAATCACCACCACCCTGGAAAAGTATCATATTAAGCACAGATTTACTTCTCCATACCACCCACAAGCAAATGGGCAAGTAGAAAGCATAAATAAGGTCCTGGAGGCAATCTTGACAAAGACTGTCTCAACAAACCGATAGAATTGGACTACTGAGCTCCCAAATGCCTTATGGGCCTATCGCACAGCATGGTGTAACACCACTGGCTACTCTCCTTATCACCTAGTCTATGGTAAAGAACCCATCTTCCCAATCGAGTTTGAGATTAAGACCCTAAGGATGGCCCAGGAAATTGGACTGGATCTAACAAAGGCACATAAACAGCGCCTTCAGCAACTCAATGAATTGGATGAAGCATGCCTATCCGTTGTGGAGCACACAACTTTTATTCAGCAACAGAGAGTGACCTGGCACAACAAGCATATCAAGAAGAAAACATTCAAGAAGGGTGATTGGGCGCTTCTCTATGACTCTAGATTTCACGATTTTTCGGGAAAATTATAGACACGGTGGCTGGGACCATATGAAATTGAGGAAGTCCATGATAATGGAACAGTCACTTTAAGCACCATCGATGGGTCTGGATCTCCATTTCTGGTTAATGGGCACCGGCTGCAACTTTATCATCATCCGCCTTCAAAAAAATCTTTCTACCAGGAAGTAAGTAAGGATCCTATCGTTCAAATTTTGGTTGGCTGGGGAGGTAACCCAGCCACCCCAACTCCATAAATGATGAATTTTGTTGACAATGCACATACTGTATATAGTTTTTTGTATATTTCATTAAGTATCAGTTTTTCTTTTTCTTTTCATTTTTTTTGAGAAAAAGGAGGATAATTGTAATCAACATAATTAGCACTCTTTTTTGTTCCTCACTCTTGCTTTATCCTATCACGCGGACCCATTCTTTCATAGAAAAATGAATATGTCATTCTCCATAATAGTAATAGGGCAACCATAATAAACTCATGACATCAACAGACCATCCCATACTCGATTATGAAATAAACTAACCCATAATAATTGAATGGATTTAGTTGATGACTAATCAACCTTAGATTCAATAAAAGAAAAAATATTTCCATGGGGAAGTTTCCAAAATTATCCATTGAGATGGTTAAAAATTAACAATTGTTGTTCATTTGAAAGGAACAACTATTGTTCATTCTCGCGATTATTGTTCCTTTGAGTATCGTTGTTGTTTATTTGAAAGAAACAATTGTTGTTCCCTTCTCACACCTTGTTGTTCCTTTGAAAGGAACAACTATTTCTCCTTCTGCGTTCTTCCTTATTGTCGTTCATTTCTGTCATTGCTGTTAAAACGCTAGCCATTCCTTTGGGGTACGACTTTCACTAAATAATTTTCACTAGCACTATTTCTAATTGGCATCATAACGATCTGTCATTATTTCGTGGACTATCTCTCATACCTTATCAATTTTTTTTTGGATTAATTTCTTCGAAATATCTTAAAACTTGTTCATAACCAGTAACCACCATAATTCGTTTCCTTTCCCTATATACATACAATATAATTAAATGATAATTTTCCATCATATTATAATAAGGAGTCTTCAGCATACTTTTACTTGGCATCCTTACACTTCTTTACACCATCCCTTTCTCATTTCTGATGCAGGAGCATCCCTCACGACAAGCAAAACCAACGTGGAAGCAAAAAGTCAACCGAAAGACGTCCAGCGCAAGTTTTTGAATTTTTAAATTTTATCTTGAAGTTGATGCGTTGAATATAAATGAGATCATTTAATTTAGGCTCCTTGGTAAGAATGTAATCATACCTCGAGCCATACGCTCTCGTTTGAAGTAGATGGAGGCATTTATAGTAGTAGTTGCAGGTAGATAGAGTTCAATTCTTAGCTTAGACAGTTTTAGAGCAAAGGAGGGAAAACGAATATAGACACCCTCATTTGTATCATTGTAACATTAGAGAGCAACAAGAGTTAGAAGAGTCTATATCATAGGAGAATAGCAGAGAGTTGTAGAAAAACACCCATGTACAGATCTTGAATGAATAGAAGAAGTTGATTCAGATTCATGGTTGTTGTGTTATTCTCTGTGTATGTGTGTTGAATGCTCTGCTTATGAATATTACTTCCTGTTATGCATTCGTTATTATGCTTTCATGTGTCGAGATTGAAATCTGAGAAGAAGTGAGGTGAGTTACAATTTTTTTCTCCTTTGAGAAAGGATTCCTGCAAGGGGTGCAGTTGAAGTCGTTCGCAAGGAGTGCGTTGACAGAAGGCTCGGGAGTTAAACTCTTGTTCTCAAACACTCAGAAGTGAAAGTGGGTTGTCGAAGCCATGAAAGGAGTGCACAGGAAAAAGGAGAGCCTCAGTCGTGATACTGAGCGAAGTATTGAAGGACTGCTACTACGGGTATACGCGGAGTCAAGAAAACTTGAACAGTTGAAGTGTTCGTACGTTTTTCGCAAGCAGTGCGTGCAAAGAATCCCATTGAGGTTGAAGTAATTTGACAAAGTTCAAGAAGGATAGGCCTCTAAGTCATTGAAGATCAGCGTAGCTCAGTGTGACGTGAAGTCGGAGAGAACGTCGCAAGTTGGCGAAGAGGCGAAGGAATCTCGAGGAGAGATACCCTTTCTCATTTCGGGGATTAACCGAAGAAGAACGGACAGTAGAAAATCTTCTACGGAGGTTTCGTGAAGTTTCGAGGATCGTCAGATCTTGCAGAGGTGCAAGGAGGTTACGGCGAGAATATTCTGAAGAGTTTGAAGCTCAGGAGGAGCAGAGCCATCGATTCAGAGTCACAGGAGCCGTCATATCTACACATGGTATCGTGGATCGGGGACTCGGGAGTTGAAGCCCCGAAAGTTGGGCAGCAAGAGCAGCGAGATCGCGAGACGCAATATCCCTGTGAGATCAGGGTCGTTCGTTGAGGAGGATGCGTGTAAGGAGATCTTTATCTCGCATACTCGGGCATTGGAGGACTGAAAGGGAACCCCTTTAGCTTCGCGAGTAGCGAAGTGGCGAGAGGATTGTAGCCGTCCATCTGAGAAGGACAGGTGGCACAGATCGGAGATCTCACGAACTCAAGAGTTTGCTGAGTAAAGACCCAAGTATTGGGTGTGCAAAGTCATGAGGCACGAGGTAGCGAAGTGGTGAGAAGGTCGGTAGCCGTCCATATGAGGGGACAGGTGGCAGAGATCGATGATCTCGCGAACTCGGGAGTTTGCTGGGTAAAGGCCCAAGTATTGGGTGTGTAAAGTCGCAAGACGTGAGGACGCGAGGTGACGAAGGAGCGAGAAGATTGCAACCGTCCATCTGAGGAGGACAGGTGGCGAGAGATCGAGGGATCTCGCGAACTCAGGAGTTCGCAGGTTGAAATTCCAAACATTGGCTATTCAAAGTCGCGAGGACGCGACGTAGCGAGAGAAGGAAAACCATTGGATCCAGAGCACAGGAGGACCGTCGGATCTACGCGAGGGATCGTGTCTCGGGACCTCGCAAGAAAAGGTCTGAGAAGTTGGCCATGGGGATTGCGAGGTTGCGAGATAGCGATATCCCGACAGCTAGAGCAGTGTGGGCCATAGCAGAGAGCGAGTGGAATACAGGTGGCATAAAGGATTCGCGAGTCGCGAAGTGTTGAGGAGCCGAGACTCGTGTGGACGTCGAGCCGCGAAGTGCCGAGGAGCCAAGGTTCGTGTGGATGCGTGGCAGAGCATAAGGTGAGACCACGCATCTCGGGGACTCGTGAGCTAGGAGGTGAAAAATCGATGGTACAATCGGTGAGGTCGCAAAGCCGCGATAGGCGCTAACCTTAAGCCTAGCCCACAGTTGCATGTGGAAGGAATTATACCCGTATCGCCAGATCGGGTATCGCAAGATCTGAAAGGAAAGTTTGGAGGTTTGAGTTACGAACTCGCGAGATAGTGAGATTTAGTCGATCTCCGAGTAGAAAGGGGGAGATCTCGGGGAAGATTGTTGTGGGTGCATATTTCCCGATAGGGAAATAGAAGAACCTTCAAGTTCTTCGGGCCGAGAAGAAGAAGGTCCTGTGAGAGCGGACGTGCCTAGTGGGTGGCGCGCATATGTGTTAGATTTGTATCAGATCTTATTACTTGTCTGTATATTTCAGGCAAGAGAGGCAGGAGGATATAAGAGAGCACTCTGATACACACGTCAAAGTGGTATCAGAGCATAGAAAAGTTTCTTTGCTTTCTATAGCAGAGAAAAAGGAGAGTACACCATGCCGCCAAGAAGAAGAGGTAGACTATCACCCAATCTAGAGGTTGAAAGGGAATTGTCCAGAGAAAGAGGTAGGCAATTACAGAATCCAGACATGGAGAGAGAAGTGTGAAATATTCGTGCCAGAATGGAGGACATGGAGACATCACAAAGGCGAAAAGTTGATGCAAGAGATATCAGTGAATCCAAGGATGAAGGTGATGTTGGACGTGAAGAAGAAGAAATCCCAGTAGAAGATGCAGCCAATGAGCGTTTAATTAAGGCTATCGCTCGGATGAGTTCAAAAACAAAAATGGATATTCCACCTTATGAAGGGAGTCTGGATACAGAAGAGCTGCTAGACTGGATTAGAGATCTTGACACTTACTTCGATTATGAATATATCGAAGATGATAAGAAATTCAGACATACCGTCACAAGATTAAAAGGACATGAATCCTTGTGGTGGGATGAACTGCAAGCTGACAGGCGTTGCCAAGGCAAGCAGAAAATTAAGAGTTGGGACAGGATGATAGCCAAGATGAAGGCAAAATTTATTCCCAGGGACTATCAAATTTCTCTATTCAGGAGGATGCAGAACCTGAGACAGAAGATGATGACAGTGAAGGAATATACTGAGGAATTTTACAAGTTGAATATTAGGGCAGGTCATCGCGAAAGCAATGACGAAAAAGTGGCCAGGTATATGAATGGCCTGAGGTATGAAATTCAGGATGAACTAAATTTGGTGACCATCCGAACTTTGGAGGATTCTTACCAATTGGCTATGAAAGCTGAGGAGAAGCTGAGCCGTAAACAAAGTCAGAGGGGAAGAAACAGGAGTCAGCCCAAAGGTAAATCGGTTGCACAAGATAAATACCAGAAGCCTAAGGAGGAATGGAAGAAACCTCAGGGAAAGGTTGAAAGCGGTGGAACCTCACAGAGAAGGTCGTATGTTGAACAACAAAGACAACATACTGAGCAAAGAGGAGGATATGCTGATAATGATAGATTTCCTCGTACTAGAGGTAGAGGAAGAGGAAGAGGTGGAGTAATCACATGCTTCACATGTGGAAAGAATGGGCACAAGTCATTTGAGTGTCCAGAGAAAAAGAAAGAAACTAGAGAGACTCACATCGCCAAGGCACAAAGGCGAGATGTTGAGACAGAGTACGTTGAAGGCAGAAGATCGTTGATAATGTGAAAATTCCTTTTGATGCCAGAGAAGGAGATGGAGAACTCAGCACAGAGGAACAACCTTTTTAGGACTGCATGCAAGACCAAGGATAGAGTGTGCAAAGTCATCGTGGACAGTGGAAGCACCGATAATCTCGTTTCAACCGAGATGGTAGAAAAACTGGAGCTAGAGACAACTGATCATCCAAGCCCATACAAATTTTCATGGCTATAGAAGGGACATCAGGTAAATGTCACTAAACAGTGCTTAGTTGACATCAAGATAGGAGGATATAATGATAAAATTTTATGTGATGTTATTCCTATGGATGTCTGTCATTTATTACTGGGTAGACTATGGCAGTATGATAGAAATGTAATTCATGATGGGAGGATGAATACCTATACCCTGAAAAAGAATGGGAGAACTCATATGTTGTGTCCAATTGAAGATAAAGAGGTGAAGCCGGAAGTAAAAAACAGAGTACTTCTCATGAGTGGGAAGGAACTTCTTACAGAAGTTAAGAAGAAGGAGGATCCACAATTCTTTGTGGTCAGAAAACCGAGAATTGTTTTGACCAGCACAAGAGTGGATGACTTGCCAGAAGAAGTTCAGGAACTGCTGGAAGAGTTCGCTGATATTGTAGTGGAAGAATTACCTCGTTCGTTGCCACCGATGAGGAGCGTGAGTCACCATATAGACCTCATACCAGGAGCTAGTTTTCCAAACAAAGCCACGTACAGATTGACGTCACAGGAGAATGAAGAGGTTAGAAGACAGGTCCAGGAGTTGTTGGACAAAGCATTGGTCAGGGAAAGCTTGAGTCCGTGTGTTGTTCCAACAGTACTCAGTCCAAAGAAAGACGGAGGCTGGAGGATGTGCACTGATTCAAGAGCCATTAATAAGATAACTATCAGGTATAGATTCCCATTGCCAAGAATGGACGATCTGATGGATTGCTTAAGTGGGGAAAAAAAAAATTCAAAGATAGATTTGAAGAGTGGATATCATCATATTCGTATGAGAGAAGGTGACGAATGGAAAACAGCATTCAAGACAAACGAAGGTTTGTATGAATGGATGGTCATGCCATTTGGCTTAAAAAATGCACCAAGTACCTTTATGAGGTTGATAAATGAAGTCCTGAAGGAGTTCATCGGGAAGTTTTTCATCGTGTACCTGGATGACATATTGGTTTTCAGCAAGACAAAGGCTGAGCATTTGAAGCATTTGGCCATTGTGATGAAGAGATTACAGCAGGAGAAGTTGTTGATAAACATGAAGAAGTCATCATTTATGAAGAAAGAGCTCATTTATTTGGGGTTTGTCATATCTGCAAATGAGTTGAGGATGGACCCAGATAAGGTGGAGGTAATCAAAAATTGGCCATCACCGAGAAATATTTACGAGGTGAGGAGGTTTCATGGACTGGCTAGTTTCTACCAAAAATTAATCAGAAATTTCAGTTGAATTAGTGCAGCAATGATGGATACAGTGAAGAAAAGACATAAATATTTTCACTGGACGGAAGAGGCTGAGAAGAGTTTCAATTTATTGAAACGAAAGATTACAGAGCAACCAATTTTGGTGTTGCCAAATTTTCAGAAGACTTTCCAGGTGAAATGTGATGCAAGCGGGTTTGCCATAGGAGCAGTCTTGAGTCAGGAAGATAGACCGATTGCATATTTCAGCGAGAAGCTAAATGAGGCAAAAGAAAAGTACTCCATGTATGATAAAGAATTCTATGCCATCATACAGGCATTGAAGAAATGGAGGCACTATTTGATTCCAAAAGAATTTGTTTTATATAGTGATAACCATGCATTACAATTTGTGACTCAACAAGAAAAGTTGAATCAAAGGCATGTTAAATGGGTTGAATACATGAAAAATTTCACTTTTGTGATAAAACATATTTCTGGTACTGCTAACAAAGTTGTTGATGCTTTGAGCAGGAAGTATTTTCTATTGCAGGAATTCAAAGTCAGGATGTTAGGCTTTGATGACCTCAAGGACATGTATGCAGATGATTCAGACTTTAAGGAAGCTTATGAAGCAGCTGAGAATCCAGTTCTCAGAGATCGAAGTCAGTGGATAGAGTATGTGATTCAAGACGGATTGTTGTTCAAAGGCAATCAACTGTGTATTCCGAATTTCTCCATGAGGGAGAACTTGTTGAAAGAGAAGCACAGTGGAGGATTGGCAGGACATTTTGGCCATGATAAGACATTTGCAAAATTGAGTGAGTCATACTTTTGGCCAGGGATGTGGTCAGAAGTCAAGACATTTGTGGACAGATGTAGGATTTGCCAGCATTCAAAAGGAAGAAAGTAGAATGCAGGATTTTATCAGCCGTTGCCCATACCTGAGAAGTCGTGGGATGAAATTAGCATGGATTTTATATTGGGATTGCCTAGGACCCAAAAAAGTGTTGATTCAATCTTTGTGGTAGTTGATAGGTTTTCTAAGATGGCACACTTCATTCCATGCCAGAAGACCAGCGATGCGACCCACATCGCAAATTTGTTTTTCAAGGAGATTGTTCGACTTCATGGATTGTCGAACAGCATAGTTTCAGACAGGGATACCAAGTTCATAGGGCATTTCTGCAGAACACTGTGGAAGAAGTTGGGAACTAATTTGATGTTTAGTTTTGCTTATCATCCTCAGACGGATGGACAAATAGAAGTGGTCAACAGAAGTCTGGGATATTTGTTGAGAAGTTTGGTGACAGAACACCATAGCAGCTGGGATAGCATATTACCGCAAGCAGAGTTTGCTTACAATGACTCAGTAAATCGAAGCACAGGAAAAAGTCCATTTCAGATTGTATATGAAATGCAGCCGAGAGGAGTTTCTGAACTGAGGGATTCAGGACAGGTTGATACTAACAATGCTAGTGCAGGAGAATTCGCTGAAGCGATGAAAGAACTTCACAGCCAGGTGAAGGAGCGACTATTGAGGTCAAGTTAGGAGTACAAGCGCAGAGCAGATCAACATCGGAGACAACTTCAGTTTGAAGTTGGTGATATGGTTTTGGCACACTTGAGGAAGGAAAGGTTCCCAAGAGGAACATACAACAAGCTGAAAATGAAGAAAATTGGGCCATGCAAAGTCTTGAAGAAGATGGGGCAAAATGCTTATGAAATTGAGTTACCAGATGGGATCAGAATATATCTGATATTTAATGTTTCAGATTTATATCCATATAAAGCTGATGAAGTAGGAGCAGAAGATGATGATCAACCAGAGGTCCAGTGGCAGAAGCAGATGCTAGTTGCAGAAAATCCACAGATGGAGCAGATACTGAACAAAAGAGTGGGTAAGAAAACCAGGAGGAAAGAATATTTTGAATATTTGGTTAAGTGGAAGGGTCATCCAGTTGAAGATGCCAGTTGGGAGACTGAAGCAGAAATTCTAAAGCATGGACATACCGTGCAGGAGCTCATGGACAGGATCCCATGCAAATTTTCAAGCGAGGGAGTATGATGCAGGAGCATCCCTCATGACAAGCAAAACCAACGTGGAAGAAGAAATTCAGCTGGAAGACGTCCAGCGCAAGTTTTTGAATTTTTAAATTTTCTCTTGAAGTTGATGCACTGAATATAAATGAGATCATTTAATTTAGGCGCCTTGGTAAGAATGTAATCAGACCTTGAGCCATACGCTCTCGTCTGAAGTAGATGGAGGCATTTATAGTAGTAGTTGCAGGTAGATAGAATTGAATTCTTAGATTAGACAGTTTTAGAGAGAAGGAGGGAAAACGAATATAGACACCCTCATTTGTATCATTGTAACATTAGAGAGCAACAGGAGTTAGAAGAGTCTAGAGAATAGGATAATAAAAGAGAGTTGTAGAAAAACACCGATGTACAAATCTTGAATGAATAGAAGAAGTTGATTCAGATTCATGGTTGTTGTGTTATTCTCTGTGTATGTGTGTTGAATGCTTTGCTTATGAATATTACTTCCTGTTATGCATTCATTATTATGCTTTCATGTGTTGAGATTGAAATATGAGAAGAAGTGAGGTGAGTTACAATTGTTTTCTCCTTTGAGCAAGGATTTCTGCAAGGGGTGCAGTTGAAGTCGTCCGCAAGGAGTGCGTTAACAGAAGTCTCGGGAGTTAAACTCTTGTTCTCAAACACTCAGAAGTGAAAGTGGGTTGTTGAAGTTGTGCAAGGAGTGCGCAGGCAAAAGGAGAGCCTCAGTCGTGATACTGAGCGAAGTATTGAAGGACTACTGCTACGGGTATACGCAGAGTCAAGAAAACTCGAACAGTTGAAGTGTTTGTAGGTTTTCCACAAGGAGTGCGTGCAAAGAATCCCGTTGAGGTTGAAGTAATTTGGCAAAGTTCAGGAAGGATAGGCCTCTGAGTCGTTGAAGATCAGCATAGATCAGTGTGACGTGAAGTCGGAGAGAACGTCGCAGGTTGGCGAAGAGGTGAAGGAATCTCGAGGAGAGATACCCTTTCTCATTTCGGGGATTAACCGAAGAAGAACGGACGGTCGAAAATATTCTAAGGAGGTTTCACGAAGTTTCGAGGATCATCAGATCTTGCATAGGTGCAAGGAGGTTACGGCGAGAAGATTCTGAAGAGTTTGAAGCTCAGGAGGAGAAGAGTCGTCGATTCAGAGTCACAGGAGTCGTCAGATCTACACGTGGTATCGTGTATCGGGGACTCGGGAGTTGAAGCCCCAAAAGTTGGGCAGCAAGAGCAGCGAGATCGCAAGACGCGATATCCCTGTGAGATCAGGGTCGTTCGTTGAGGAGGAAGCGTGTAAGGAGATCTTTATCTCGCATAATCGGGCATTGGAGGACCGAAAGGGAACCCCTTTAGCTTCGCGAGTAGCGACGTGGCGAGAGGACTGTAGCCGTCCATCTGAGGAGGATAGGTGGCAGAGATCGGAGATCTCGCGAACTCGGGAGTTCGCTGAGTAAAGACCCAAGTATTAGGTGTGCAAAGTCACAAGACGCGAGGCAGGGAAGTGGCGAGAAGGTCGGTAGCCATCCATCTAAGGGGACAGGTGGCAGAGATCGGTGATCTCGCGAACTCGGGAGTTCGCTGGGTAAAGGCCCAAGTATTGGGTGTGTAAATTCGCGAGACACGAGGTGACGAAGGAGCGAGAAGATCGCAGTCGTCCATTTGAGGAGGACAGGTGGCGAGAGATCGAGGGATCTCGTGAACTCGGGAGTTCGCAGGTTGAAAGTCCAAACATTATCTACTCAAAGTCGTGAGGACGCGAGGTAGCGAGAGAAGGATAACCGTTGGATCCGGAGCACAGGAGGACCGTCGGATCTGCGTGAGGGATCGTGTCTCGGGACCTCGCAAGAAAAGGTCCAGGAAGTTGGCCACGGGGATCACGAGGTTGCGAGATAGCGATATCCTCACAGCTGGAGCAGTGTGGGCCATAGCGTTGCGCGAGTGGAATACAGGTGGCACAAAGGATTCGCGAGTCGCGAAGTGCCGAGGAGCCGAAACTCGTGTGGATGCTGAGCCACGAAGTGCCGAGGAGCCGAGGTTCGTGTGGACGCATGGAAGAGCATAAGGTGAGACCGCGCATCTCGGGGACTCGTGAACTAGGAGGTGAAAACTCGACGGTACAATCGGCGAGGTCACGAGGTTGCGAGGTCGCGAAGCCGCGAGAGGCGCTAACCTTAATCCTAGTCCACAGTTGCATGTGTAAGGAATTATACCCATATCGCTAGATCGGGTATCACAAGATCTGAAAGGAAAGTTTGGAGGTTTGAGTTACGAACTCGCGAGATAGCGAGATTTAGCCGATATCCTGGTAGAAAGGGGGAGATCTCGGGGAAGATTGTTGTGGGTGCAGATTTCCCGATAGGGAAATAGAAGAACCTTCGAGTTCTTCGGGCCGAGAAGAAGAAGGTCCTGTGAGAGCGGACGTGCCTTGTGGGTGGTGTGCGTCTGCATCAATTTCTCGCAAAACGATGGGTGGTCGAAGTGTGTGAAAGGAACCAACTTCACTACAAGTAACAGAGAAATCCTATAGTGCTTGGGGTGGATGGAGTATTTCAATCGGTTGCAAGGCTATGATACAAACATCATGCTTGAATTCTTTCAGAATTTGCAGGGAGAAATCTCCATGGTTCGAGATATACGAATTACAATTACTTCAAAAATCGTAGTAGAGGTTACAGGTCTCCCTAACTCAAGCATTCAGTGGATAGGAAGATATACAACACTCAAAGAAGCTGTATAATCCTTCATAGACCCTGGAGAGGAATTGGATAAAAAAAGGAAAAGGGCTTAACCCCAGCACCCTCAGTGAACCATGGAAAGAATTGGCAGGAGTAATTCAGAGGTACATCACCTATGATGGGCGATATGATGCAATCTGACCACTCCACCTCAAACTGCTAGCGGAAATCAAACAAAGGTTAGTAATCAATCTACATTTTTTTCTAAATGCCATGTTACATGAGGTTGTCGTCAGAACACAAAAGTCCAAGGATCCTGTTACTATTATCAACCACCATAGATTAGTTAAACTGATAGTAAGTAAGGCCTTGAGTCAAACACAATTAACATGGGGGGATCTTACTGGGACCAATACACCTCTGCAACTAGAACAACCTGAGTTATACCATGAAAATCCATCACAGGAAATTGAAGAGATACAGGAAGGGGAGGCCACTACCCAAACAGAAGTTCCACCACCTCAACCCGAAGTCGAGGCAAAACCTATCCAAATTACAGAGGCTCAGACCTCACAGGCAGAGGCTCAGACCTCACATATAGAGGCTCAAACCTCACAAGCAAGGCCACTAACCAGAAAGAGAAAAAGAGAAATGGTTGCTCCTAAATCCCCCATTGAGAGAACGAGGAGAAGCAGATGGACACGAAACCCTGAAGAAATCCAAGACACAAAAAAACAGCCTGAAGAAATTTAGAACATAACAAAGCATCCCTTACAGGAAAATTCCCAGGGTATTGAGCATATATAACAAACTTCACAGGGAAACAGTCAAGAAGACACCCAGCTAGCATCAGAGCATATGACAGAACAATTTTTTAAATGCTATGAGATAGAAATAGCTCAGGTTTTAGGGAGCTTAATTGCCTCAATTGACATAGATAAATCAAAAGAATACCAAGAACGAGCCTCTTCTTCAAATCCTGCTGAAAATTTCCCTGATATCGAAATGTCATTTCCAGAGGACACAACACATGAAGAACCTCATCCTGAGGCAAGAATCCATCTTGAACAGACAGAGCACTTGGAAGAAACAAAAAACAACCACCTGCTGATCAAAATGAAGAATACCTTGAGACCCCTCACAAACAAAAAGAAAGCAAAATACATAAGAGAATTAGAAAGCTGAAAAAGGAGAACAAGTTGTTAAAGAGAAAGGATAAAAAAGTTGAAGCATTAAAACTGAAGGTTGGCAAACTCAGAGAAATTATTAGAGAATTGAGGAAATAGCTAGAACAAGCAGATAAGGCCCACCAAAGAAAGAAAAACAAAAGGTCCAGAGTGCAAGGAAGAAACCCTCTTCCTACAAGAGAAGTCACTGCAAAAACTATGGGAACACAGACAGACCTTGAAGATATAACAGTAGAGGATGCAATAGCTCGGAATGAGGAAGTAATTTCTTTAGAAACTATTGATGTTAAGGTACAGACAGATACCCTAGTCTCAGAGGAAATAGCTCAATCCCTTGAGCAAGATGCCACCATTAGGAGGTTTGAGAAAGAATTGATACACTTCCAAAAAATCTTAATTCAAAGTAGAAATGAATTGATGACTATGGCAGAACATCTAACATTTCAATCTCAGGAACAGAATGTTATCATTGATAGACTGGAAACAAAGCTTATACAAGCCCAGCAAGAATTAACTCAATCCAGAGAAGAAATGATCACTAGGGCTGAATATCAAAGGGTTGTTAAACAACTGAAGGATATGTCAGCAACAGAAAGTGAAACATATGCTGAGCTCACCAAAGCTTAAGAAAATATTAAGAAAATGCAAAATCGATTTGAAAAAGATTTGGAGCAAATCAAGGAGATTTGTGATGTTTACTCTGATGCAATCAATTGTAGAGCCCTTGCCACCAATTATACCCTATTCTTGTTGGAACGTTACCTGTTGTTAAGGGTAAAAGACATCATAGCAAGTAAGACAATTACATTTTCCACTATCTCTGAGTTCATTTCATGTTTTAGAGAGCAGGAAGAGAAGGTACAGTATTTTCTATGTGAATTATACTTCCATAATTTCATTTTGGAAGATGACAGAAAAAATAACCTCGATCCTTTATTGGAGACATTTAGTTCCAGCATTTTTGTCCTTTACTAAGAACCAAGTTAGATGGGGCAAGGCTCACAAGAATTTTATAAAGAGGGAAACAGGGTTGGATCTATGGATCGGAGGAGAGCCCCTAAAGTCCTTTCCAGCCATTATGCGACATAGAACCTTTATGAAAAGGGGGGGGCGGGGGCGGATGGGAGGCTCAAATATTCTCTAGACCCCATCCATTGATGGGTTATTTGTTTAGGCATCATATACTTTATAGAACTCAAAGAAGAAGCTCTTGTTGCTTCTAAGGTGAGATGGGATGCATCCTCCAATGAAGTCAAAATGAGGGAGCCCTTTAGGTTCAGGAATTTCTTTGCAACTACCTACAGAGTGGAAAGGTATTCTAGATTGCTCCTGGAGGAAGGACCTGATTGGATTGGGTACAGGTATAATCCCCCTATCCTCTGGTTTCCTCGAGAAAGTTACCAGAAGGATTATCAAATTAACAAGAAAAGGGAAGATGATGCTTTTGAAGAGCTCAAAATAAGTAATGGGTTCAGGAGACCTGGTGAACCAACTTTCCCTCCTTACAGCATCACTGTTTTACATGTAATATCTCATCTTGCATCTTGCATGAAGACATGCAAGAAGGTAAGCCGAGGGGTATCTTGGGTTATGAAAAAGGTACAAATATCCTCCTTATCCCCACAGTTCATGATACAATCTTGAGTGACTTTTTTGTTAATTAGGGATAAATAGAATAGAAAATGATGATTATGTCTTCTAGTGATATTATTGAAGTCATGTTGAATATATTCTAAAATATGGTTGGAATTGTTTGATTTTTTTACAAGATTGGTTAAATATTGTCAAAACCGGAATAGAAAAGGAAATCTTGAAGATGTGTGAGCCATTGGAGGTTAAGAACTTTTGATGCAAAAGCAGTTTAAAGATGATTTGGTTTTCTATATTGTAATTTTATAATAGTAAAGCAATCCTGAGGATCTTTCGATCCTCAGGATGGCTTGATTTACTCATATTATTGTATATATAGAGGATAATAGATCCTGAAAGACAATCTAAGAATTGCGTTCAAGTATTCAGACTCGGAGTTACTCTGCGCAAGCCATTTTTGTGAATGATGTACCAGCTATGAAGTTAATAAAAGCTTTGATCGTTTTCACCTTTTCTACATACTGAGTTTCTAGTAGCAGTGCTTCTAAAGACCAAGGGCCTAGTCTAAAGGAGCTATTGTTTCAGTTGTAATTGTATCAGTTTAATTCTTGTTTTACGATTCAATTATTTTTTACAATAGTTAAGACAAATTCATAAGCGTGTTAGTGATTTCATATTGTTTTGCATACAGAAGATAGACATTTCTCTTGAGTGTTATTGATTGTTGATTCCAATTTCCATTACTGAAGTTTGTTGCTTGAAAGTTCCTCACGTTTTCACATGTGTTGTTCATTTTACTTAGATTTGCACTTGTTGTTCCTTTTGAATCGGTTACAATTGTCGTTCCTTTCAATTAAAGTTACAATTGTTGTTCCTTTCCATTTAGTTATGTTTGTTGTTCCTTATGATTAGATTACAATTGCAGTTTCTTTTCATTAGAGTAATTCACTATTTCCTTTCCATCAATTCGATTCTTAGTTAATAGTTAATTCTGCAAGTCTTTACTTGGATTCAATCATTGTTTTTTAGTTAAATGAATTTAGCAGGTTAGCTAGTTCATTTTCATTCGCAACATGTTAGCAATTAGATTTCAATTCTGTTAAGTAAGATCTTAATCTCAGAATCGTTAAATGAACATTTGAGGAACTTGATTGTGGATAAACTCAAGTTTTCTTTAGCTACGCGATTTTAGCCTCTAGAAGCTATCTGCATAGACTTTGTTGATGTTCTTGATATAAAAGACAAATCCTTGTGTTGATAAATTAATGTTAAACTAAGATTGTTTTTAGGACATCTTTAGACCCCAACAAGCAGCTTGTTCCATATCTCTTTGTTTGCCTGGAAGGTCACCTTAGTCCTCCTCACTATGACGCTCAATCTCACTCATAGTGCTTCCCCTTAACGAACAAAAGGAGTGACATTTTTTTTTCCCAAAGAGCTTAAAAGTTTAAAAAACATTGAAGATCGATAATATAAATAAAAAATTAGAGATATTTGCTGATTTTTTTCACATATTTTTATGCCGAAAGGCGTACACCTATTGACCATGGGCACATTTAATAGGTTTTTAGTGCTTAATGAGTTTTGTATGGACAAGATTAAATATTGATGGAAGATTCTTAGTAGTCCCAATAAATCAATGGTTGTGATTTCAACCATTAACTTCCTCACTAACTGATTGCCAGGTATGAGTAATTAGGATTTCATTTTCTATGCCAACCTAAACCTTTGGCCTTCACCAACCACTTTCCGGACACACTAACCTTTGGCCTTCACCAACCACTTTCCGAACACACTGCCTCCTTCCAGCCAACTCCTTCCCTCCACCTCTGGGCCGTTTCTCTTTCCCAACTGTTCAGGTTTTGCAAGCCGTCCTTTTGGCATTCACCAGCCACGAATTTGTGGCTGTGCTAGTATTAAAATTTTTGGACGATAAAAAATATATGTAATCTATTCCATTATTTTCTATTTCTGTATTTTTGTACGACGATTGGTATACCTGGTGATGATAGCTATTAACCAGAAGATGATGGAAGCCATTACCCTTTACTGAACTTTCAAACTACGCTTGAAGAGGAGTATCTTCAACAACTGTGATAGGATGTCGATGCCCATCGTAATCATTATATTTTATATGCCTAACTCTGATGCCTGATTGTTTAAACGGTTATGTCTCTACATCCTGTACAGTACCACAAAACGTGCAAAGTATCAATATTTATGGTACAATCTACTTGTCTACCTAGTATCGAATATAAAAATCATTAGATTACCTGGTAAAATGCCCCCCCGCAAGCCATATTGAGAACATGAGACCCTATGCATATTCCCAGATATGGTATATTTCTCTCTACACAGCGTCGTGCAAGCTGGATTTCTATGGAATCCTTGGATCTGTCTATGGCAGTATCGCTGATGTGCAATCTCATAATTTCTTCAAGTTCTTCAGTAGAGAATCCCCATAACGCGTCATCGTATAGAGAGGGATTTCAATGGTATTACATTATTTGCATGTACTTCCCATGAAAAATCATGGTATGACATATGGAGGAAAGACTGGGAACGGTCAGATGGACACACCTCCCTTGAGAAGGCTCATAGTCGGCATAGAGCTGTGGTGTTTAGTGGGTCATATATTCTCTTAGTTTTCAACTGTAGGTTGTTCCGTAATGGATTCCATTCATATAAGTTTTACGTCTTCTCCCTAAGTTTTAGGTCAAACCTCTGTTCAAGAGTATTGAAACTGCATCGATTTAGTGCAGTTATTACGAGTTCAATTGTTTGAGATAATTGTAATGCACTTAAAACTGATTTTCTCCCTTGATTTTTGGTCTCCTAAGATATTAGGAAGAACTGGTTTCCTTGAGGAAGTAGTACTTCAGCGAAATTTGTATTCACGTTATCCTGTGCTTCAGCTGTCAGTTTTAAAAGCACTTGGCCATGCACAATAGTTGTTTATTTTATGTCAAGAACATACTCTTCGATGGAATCCATCCAATTTCATTTTCTCTTGCCAAACTCATTCTGGCTAAATAATGATATGACATCTAAATGTGGGGCGATTACTTTCGTGTGGATTTTTAGTATGTAAGACTGGAATTGTTTAATCACTTTAACAAAAACATATGCCTATTTTTCAATTGTTGGATAATTTCATTCATGTCCTTGCAAGCCTATGCTCAAAAATGCTATTGGGAACTCGCTCCCTTCCCCATCCTTCTAGGTGAGCACAACAACAAGAGAGTGATCATATTAAATTCAAGAATAAATTCAGCCTTAAGAATTAATCGTCAAACCAAATTATCAAGTCGAGCGGTATTTTTGCCTTCTTGGTTGAGCACAACAACAGGGGAGTGATGAGGTTAAATCTAAGAATAAATCCAACCTTAAAAATCAATGGTCAAACCAAATTATCAAGTCAAGCGGTATTTTTGCCTTCTTAGTTGAGCACAACAACAAGAGAGTGATCAGATTAAATCCAAGAATAAATCCAGCCCTAAAAATCAATTGTCAAACCAAATTATCAAGTTGAGCGGTATTTCTGCCTTCTTGGCTAAGCACAACAACAAGAGAGTGATCAGATTAAATCCAAGAATAAATCCAGCCCTAAAAATCAATCGTCAGACCAAATTATCAAGTCAAACGGTATTTCTATCTTCTTGGCACGGTCCAAGAATAAATCCAGCCCTAAAAATCAATCGTGAAACCAAATTATCAAGTCAAGCTGCATTTCTACCTTCTTGACAGAGACTTTTTGCTCTGCAACTATCCTTGTTAAAGACTTGGAGGCATAATATTAAAGCTCTCCTTTTGTCTTGGTGTTTGCAAATGTCAAAATAATAATTCCAAAAAAATCTTGGCATAATAAAAATATTAGAGAGGGACATGAGATATGTTTGAAAAAGTCGGTCGTGCGAATTTAAAGAAGTAATATGACATGAACTTACTTTTTTTATTATTGTTCTCTTTCCCTTTTTTTTATCAAGTGAAAATAACATGGTAAATAATGATATATTAATATAACATTGCTTTTGGCATGGAAAAAAGTTTAAGGCATGGTATAAAGAGGAAAAGTGGGAATGTGGGTAAATACCATGATAAGAGTAATATGTTGGGTAGATATGAAATGCTGAAATAGCCATAATTAATCTTCAAACATTTTTTCAATTTCTCTCTAAATTATGTAAATAAGGTGGGGTATATACTAACCAGGAGTGATGAAAGGGTTTTTGGACATGTCATATTATTGGTGAAATAGGGTAGTGTTAACGATGTGAGGAGTGAGAAAAGATCCATGCTTAGCAATAATTCAAGTGCTATGATGATTTTGCTAAGAACATTGTGCTCGCTTAAATGAGGGTGGATGAAACTTTGTGTAAGAAGTTTGATTTAAGGGAAATCCCGGCAACACATTTTCGGCAAGAAACTGATGACCAAAATGGCCATCAACAACATTGTTTCCCAGGAAATTTGGAAATCATTTGTGAGACTCTTTTGGCATGGTATTACAATATCCATGAATGGTGGCCATGTTTAAGGGGTTTTAGAGGTATTTTGCCCAAGGGTGAGCCATTGGAGCAAGGGGAAGGGTACCTTGGAAAATGGTTTTGAGAAGGGGAGACTTGAGAGGAGGCCTCCTTTGGTAAAACCTTAGAAGGATTCAATCTTTCGGGGGGGGAAGTCTTAACGGAAGACAGATTCTGGGAAGGTGGATTCGCGAGATGAGATGATGACTTAGGAGCATCAACAAGCTAATAGCATGTAGAATTGATTGCACTTTAAACAATTTGAAGATCTCGTAAAATCAGGTTACCCAATGCAAGTAATTTTATTTCCCCAATGCAAATTTCTTATTAGTTCCTTTAAAATATTGGGTAAATGGAGTCTTGGATTTAGGGTTGTAAACCCTTTTACCCCCTAGAGCATGCAAATCAAACTTAGGTAAATCTAGGAGAGTGTACACCCTTGTACTCCTCCTAGCAATCTTGTAATAAATGATTTTTCAACTAGAAAATGAGATGAATATTGATGGAGGTTGTATACACTTACACTCCTCCTAGGGTTTCAACCAATAAAAATTATGAAACAAGCAAGAAGAGCTAACAATTGCATATTTTCCTTACCAATTTCAAGAGAGATGCAATATAAAACCCTAGTTCACCAAGCAATGACCATTCATAAGAAAGAGAGAAGACCTCCAAGAGGTGTGCACCACCTTAGCTCCACAAATCACCAAGATAATTCACCATAAGACATTTTCACAAGGGAGAGAGATCAAATTGCCCAAAGAGGGCGCAAATTTCAGCCAAGTAGTCTTCTCACAATCGGAGAGCTATATAAAAAATGAAACAAAATGATTCTTATTTATAAAAATCCTCCTAAAAGACTTTGTCCACTTAACTTTAGGGTAAACTACAAAACAAGGGGTCAACAACCCTTATTTTTCCCCTTTACATCATAAATTCAAATTTAACTTTTAAAAATTCCACATAAGAAACCCTAGTATGATGTCATCCCTCTCTAGGGTAACGTTTTTTATCCAGGTGGATATTGATGGCCACCCACCTATTCCAACTATCTCAAAATAGTTTTCTGGCAGCTTACTATTTTTCAGAGTTTTTCGGTTCTAAAAATTCCTAGGCCATTTTGAGGGCCTAAATGAAGGTTTTTTGGGATCAAGCACCCCAGTAATAACCAAAGGATTTGATTGAGCCCCCAAAATGAATCTCCTCGATGATACCTTTCCAATGAGCTATCGTGCGCCCCAAACAGAGATTGTATGTCAAAGTTATGCCCCCGGGAAGTTGATACACCAAACTACCCAAAACGGGGTCCACAAAACTGTTGTCTTTTCATTTTTCGGGGTTAGGGTTTTGGATTTTCTTTATGATAAAAAGGCCTTTGGAGACTCATTGTAATATCATATTCGTTAGAATGTGAGTATATGGCACATCTCTTCTCAGAGATAAGATGCCACCATTATAGTGAGTCTTTCACTATGTATTTCTAAAGTTTTGTACATTTCGCTCATTAATAGAAATTGTCTATTACTGTATCTATGTGTTTATGGTTGCATATCTGATATATTTATGTTATATTATTGTATATATAAGATATCTCTGAACATTTCTTGGTTATATCTCCGCTCTCATTTCGTGCCAAAAATAATCCGGATCAATTTTGGAATTTTTGGGTGGACGTTGAGACATAAGATGAATCATTGGGCCTCCAAAGGCTCCTCCTTCATGGGCTAGGCTCATATTTTTCATGCTAATGGTCTTCTTCCTCCCAAAATTCCAAGTGTCCATTTCCACCACCAAACCCTATCCCTAGGGTGATGTCAAGCCCTCCAAGTGTGACATTTTGGCCTCTAGAATAAAAACATTAGGCTAGTAGGGGATAGGTGAGGTCCTCCAAGATGCCTCTCAAGCCTCCAAAGGATTTCATCATCGTCTAGTTGTGCGGGCCATGGTATCCATATTTTGGGCTTCATGCCCCAAGAAATCCCAATCTAGGCTTGTTCTTCCAAAAATGTCCACCAACTAGGTCCTGAAAAAACAATGAATATGCCCTCCAAGGATATCAAGTAAAATGCATCATGATGAGTAAATAAAATCAATAAAAGATCCACCTAAGCATGTGCATAAAAAAACACCTCATCAAACTAAACAAGTGCTCAAATACCCTATGCAATTTTCCAAGTTTAGGTATGGGAGGGTTGACAAAGCGACCTATTAGGTGAATCATACCTCAAGTTTAGGAGTGTTTCTCAAGAGGAACCCTCTCTAGGTCATGTGGAGAAGGTGACATGGATGGGGGAAATACTTTTTGGCATGGGTTTCAGGACATACAATGGATCATAATGTCTCATTTATGGGTGCATTTGTATAGGGTGTGTTGCACCTTCATTTTCAATGCATCCTTTTTCCAAGCCCATTTATTGTCATTCATTTATTAAGATCCAAACAATGGGTAATCCCCATGGGTTAATCGATTAGCTTGGGGGGGAGTACCATAATTTCACTTCAAGGGAGAGGTACATAGAGTGTCATGGGGGTATATTCTAGCTTGTAATGCACTTGTGTAGATCCCTCAACAAGTGGGACATTTATACATATGTATTTGCTTTTGTAGGTCTTTCAGTTTTTAGGAGAAATATTTCATTGCTCTCAAGACATCTTTGGGAAAGCATATGGAAGGTTTATAATATGGATTTTATCTTTTTCTAGCTACATTTCCTCTAGTTCTTCATCCCATTCTTACCATGAAATGAGGGACAATCCCTTCTTGGGTCAATACATCCGAAAATCCCAAAAGATAAGGAGATGAGGGGATGAAGTGTGGAAAGTGGAAAATATGGTCGGGAATGGCATGATGACCTATCAAGGGGACCTTCCAACAACAAACATATCCCTAAGGGTGACCACTTACTAGGGCATAATGTCAACCACCAAGGTGAAATAGGGAAAAGAGCATAATTTCCAAGATGATGTTACATAATGAAAAGAAATTTTAAATGAAACAAACTCAAATGCCTCAAATATTGAAATGACACTCATTGTAATACCTGGATTGTACCTCATGGAGCAATACCCAATGTCTTCTAGAAGCTATATTATGTGGTGGATACCCTAATGATGAATCTGATACCTATGGTGGCGAGGCGGTCTTTTGTCTATGCAAGTGGACGTTGCCAACAATATGCCTCTCGGTACTCCATGTCTGCAACCTGAGGGTCTCGATACATCATCTCCTTCGTTATCCCTAGGAAATGGGGATAATAGACATTAAATGTTAGTTGGTGGGATTTCATAACAAACCTGTGCTTTATGGTGCAATGGTTAAGTTGTTGGTATGTTATATACTGGGTCATAGGTTCAAACCCTACCGATCATACTATATATATAGTGTTTTGGTTATACGTTGGTTGGATATATAAATATACCCTGCAAAATATATGATATGGTTGACACATAGTTTAACAAACCCATGAAATATTTGACCCACGGTTATATTGCAATACATATGATATGAGTCGAGTGATTAGCCTTCAGCCCCTTTTCCACTCATTCAAATATTTCAACAAACTTAAATATATGTCATCACACATATGGTTAAGAACGAACCATCAGGTATAGTGGTGAGGTTGTTGGGTTGTTTTCCGAGAGACCCGGGTTTGATCCTCCAGACTCCAACAAAATTTTGATAAAAAATCTTATCCATAATTGGCCAATGGGAGGCTTCCACATGGTAGCCTCTCATTTCCATGTGTCAAATGTCTATTAGTGCCAATTGTATTGCACAGGTTGCCAAGTTAGTTGTCTGGTTTGATGTATAGTCATGCCACATCTGGCCTTGTGATGTTGCCATGTCATCACCGTATAGTCGTGCCATGTGTCAACCTTGCGGTGGTGACACATGTCACCTTGACCCCTTTGGATTTGAATTTTTCGTAGTTTGACCTGAACTTTGGCCATCCATAACTTTTGCATACGAATTTTGTTTGAGGCAATTTTTTCACTATTGGAAATATATCACCGATCTCTACGGATTGATGGATTTTTCGAGAGAATTTGAGAAGGGAGAATTTTGAGCATTTATGAATCCTTTTGGACCTCTGTGAACGTTTTGGATCCTCATGTACCTCTGTGAGCATTCCTGGATCCTCCTAGATCATTCCTCCCCATTAGAATCCTTTTGGACCACCAAAATTTTTTATTACTCAACAACTAAGTGAGGGTAAATCTCCCTCACCCTTTCGATCTCGATCCACTTTGCTTTGCTTGGTTTTACTCCTTTAATCCCAACTCGGAAATATTCCACATCGCCTCGTTGTGAAGTCCTGATTATTCTGTCAAGAATAACATCTTCTTGTAGATCGTCTAAATACTCTGGATAAAAATCATCAATTGTTGGAACTTGAATACTTTCATCTTCATCCATAATAATAGGAGGATCATAAAGTTTCAAATTATCAACATTTACCACTGAATAAATTTGCATGTAGACTTGTAGATCTAAACAAAAGGAATTAGTACCAATATTCTCCAAGATATTGAATGGACCATATCTGATTGGTATTAGTTTTTTACCTTCACCCTTCATTCTATGATTCCTAGTATGTAACCATAATTGATCACTGAATTTGAACTTATGATCAACCTGATGTTTGTCATGCCTCGCCTTGTATTTAGCTTGGTTTTTCTCCAAATATTCTTGTATTGCTTGATGTACCTACTGGATCTTATGGATGAATATTTTAGCTTTGTCTGTATTATCCTGTCCATCCTCTTTGTATGAAAGATCACCTAGATAATTTTCCCTCCTTGTGCTTAACCATATCCTCTTTCCCACTAGTTATTTTCTCTATGCTTTAAAAGAGACCTATATAAAGGATTGTTCCAAGATATTATGAATGTCACTTCGCCTTCTCGATCAATGTAAGAAACGATACTTGTGATTGTCTCATGGTGATATCCTCGAGAAAATACATCGTTCGATTACATCATTAGAATCAAATATGAAGTGAGAAACCTCATTTAACAAGGGAATTAGATGCAAAGGAGCTAGTCCCTGCCTCTAACAATATGATACAATATGATAATGTTGTAATTTAGGGGTTATTTGGAGCTAGTATTTTATATTTAAAACAAGTGTAAGTTTTTCCTCACTGTGTGACCGTCATAAATTACTTTTTCAATAACATAGTTTGAAATTGAATTTTGTTTTCCTCCAAATGCCTCCAATAAACCTTTTATTTTTCTAAGTAATTGCAACTTACTCTCCATTTTGACAATACCCTTAAATGACCAAATTCATTTAAATATAAAATAATATTAGGAAGTGCACTTTTATGTGTACCTTACCTTCCTCATGTATATTTTTCATTGTATATAGGTTGGTAAACATGTAGAAGAATATGTATGACATGCTCACCTATTATGATGAGATAATATGCATTCTAATTGGTGATATAGATTAAAGGGGTCCTGAAACAACATATATATTCTCTAAATATATTTTTGATTATGCAATGTCGTGAGGATTGACCACCTAATGCATGATTCCATTAACATGAACATCCACTTCTTAAGATTTCATCAACGAGAATGGTATACATTTCAAAGTTATAAATTATTTGTGACTTCGTTATTTTTGTTCTCATCCAGACAACAACAATCATCATAAATTACTCTAAACCTGAAGTAAAAGTTATTTATTTTCACAATGCATAATAAGTTAATTGTATGTTGTGAATTCAAAATATTACTAAGATCAATCATCTAAATAATTCTAAACTTAAGTAAAATATATTTATTTCTAGAATGCATAATAAGTTAATTGTATGTAGTGAATTCAAAATATTACTGAGTAAGATCAACATATAAACTTTAATAATAATCATCTTAATACTCACTTTCACTATCACTCTCTTCAAATGATTTAAAAAAAATATTTTGTGATTCAGTTATCCTTATCCAAGTCAGCAATCACAATAAATTAATATAAACTTTGAAGTGAAAGTTATTTGTTTTTACATGAAGAATGCATATAAAGTGAATTGTATCCCTTAAATAAAACATAATGCATATAAAGTGAATTGTATCCCTGAAAATTAAAGTACAAATAAGAAAGATCGACACATCCACTGTTCAGAGAGAAATAACATATTTAGATTTGGAAGATAATCTACATATGTATATACAATTGCAAACCAATAAATACAAAGGAATCGCAGAAAATTTTGTATGTACAATTGCATACCAATAAATACAAAAGAACGGTCGTTATTTGTTTTCAAAATGCACATAAAGTGAATTGTGTCCCTTAAATTAAAGTAGTACAAATAAGTAAGATCTACATATATGTTCAGAGAGGACTACCATATTTAGTTTTACAAATCAATCTATGAATCTACATTATAAAATTATTTGTATACAATTACATACCAATAAGTTCAAAGGAATCCCTGACTTTTATGTCAGTGTGTAAAGTTTTAACCATCCACTCTAAGCATGACTTGTATCCCTTATATTCAAAATATCATCGAGTAAGATTGACATATCCTTTGCAACTAAGAGTGGACGACTATATTAGAGTCCCAGAGTCTATGATTCAACATTATATATAGTTCTATGTATACAAATGCATTCCAAATAGAGAAAGTTTAGGACAGTAGGTAAACCATCCGGTGTTCACCCCGTTACCTAGAAGATCCCACCATACACTATATGCATCTTATTTCCACATTTATGGACACTATATATTAAATATGAACCTACGAAATACATTAGATGTGAAATATATCAAAAATCAAGCAGTATGTCGAAGCCTAATAAAATATCTTAGAACTCATCCGAAACCAATGACAGGATAACTTTCACATCTGCAAAAATAAAATGAAAACATAAGTGGAAGACGCAATTGCGATTTGACACTTATACACTAAATGTTTTGAGAATTAATTGAATAATTCTATATATATATATGGCATACCAAAAAGTACTTTTCTCCATGCTCGAGACCTTCTGAGGTGAATCTCCATTCATTCATTATCACCGACTTGTCGGAGGAATGGAACAAAAGTACATTATCCCCTAAGAAAGCCTTAAAGTGTATCTGCCCCATGGGGACTTGAATTGGATTTTCATTGATGAAAACAGTTATTTAATGGGTTAGGATTAATGATTGAATCATATATGCCTCATGTACCTGCAGATGTATATTAATATTAGACATGGCCAAGAGATCTACAGATACATGACGACAACGCATGAGTGTGTATGCATATTGGCAACTTCAACTAAGACATGAGATTAATATTGTTTCTGTAGTATCAGATAAATTCAGAACCTAGAGAATTGATCCATTATATCAGGTAAATTCATCTTCCCTACCCTTTTCATTTTCATTTAAACTAGAGTACAAAATTTATGTTTTATATAAAATAGAGTTGATGCTTTTGAATGGTTATTGCAATAATAAAAATTTAAAATCAATTTTTAATTACATTTATGAATTTGAAAGTTTTTTAATAGAAATAATACATGTCATTAAAAATAAGTCATGTGTCACTAAAAAGACAATACATGACACTCAAAATGGCAACACGTGTCAATAAAAAGGCATTTATGACTGGTCTTTCTGCAGGGACAAATGAACATCATTACCAGCCAACCTAATGACAGTTGCGTCTTGACCAATACAACAAAGATCAACATCCTAGAAATTTAGAAAAACACATCTGTAGGATTTTTCCTCTAAATAAAACCTGGAGCTTTTGAAATATACATGGTTTTCAACAACATCATACACGTTCATGTTATAAAATATGGTGAGCTGGGAAGTGGATGGTCTTCCTAGGGAAGTTGTGTAAGAAAATTTTCTCAGAAGAACAACCAAGAGAACATAATTTTGGCATAATATTGATGTGGTTGAAGAAAAACAACAGAGAGAAAAGTAGTTTCTTACAGTCATGAGGAAGAAAGGCCACCTATCCATGATTATCAATTTGATTCTCATTTCAAATGGTGACGATTTTGCTCATTTCTGTCAACACCCCTTCCCCTTCCCTTGATGTCTAGAACTTGGTGGCCAACTTTCATCTTGAGCATTCGAACCTTTTGAACCTTTCGAAGAATAATTTCCTTGGGTTTCGAATTCGTAACTAGAGATTACGATTTACAAGGGTTGGCAGGGTCTAAACTTCGGTATGAACTTGGGAAATGTATTGGGTAAATTCTGGGTTTCTTTGGGCTTGGAGGGAGCCCACGAGAATTTGATTGTGTTCCAAAATGGGTGGGTGTCTATTGGGAAAAACTCAGTCGACTATTTGAAAGTAGATCCTTATCTTCACTTGAACGTTCGGGCGGATCTCGACCGAAGGTTTTTTTAGGGCACAGGTCTTGTAGATTCCAGAAAATATTCGGGCTCGACATGAAAACTGCCAATGTGCCCCTTCTCTCAATACAGGTAAGAAAAACGTCACCTATTTCTCGTTTCGTTAACCACTAACTTATGTTTCTACTATATATTAACAAACAACTAATAGAATAAAAAAACACAGTGCGCTAGTGCTTGTACTTAATTATGGCATAGCAGGATTCTCTAAAACTTGAATGAAAAGCCAGCAGGAGATGCACTAAAAGGCAGTAAGATGCACCCATTGACAGATAGAGAAATATTAGAGTTATTGGTGGATCCTCTCTTACTTTCCATCTCGTCGGAAATGGCTATGGCATAGAATGGCACCCTAACCAGGGAAGGAAGACATGGCACCGAAAATGACGAGGGATCCATCACCTAGCTTGAATGGCTATTGAAGAAGTTGATTGTTGAAGAAGTTGGGAGAATTCAGGCAAATGTGTAATCCACCCAGATTTATGCACTGATGACACGAGAAGTTGGTCATATGCATGCAGGTTTCCTCGTTGCGACCAGAGGAGGCGTTGATTGTAACATTTTTAGATTTCCCTGCAAAGAGCAGGGTCAGAAGCTTTGAGGCAAAGTCTGTCGAGTTCCTNTATATATATATATATATATATATATATATATATATATATATATATATATATATATATATATATATATATATATATATATATATATATATAAATTAATTTTTAACCCTGACAAATAGATTTATAAAAATGACACACACCACATAATTAATGTCTTGTCATGATGATTTTAACCAATTAAAAAATCATAATATCAAAAAAGAAAAATATAAAAATTAATTGATTTCCAAAAAAAATTCAAATAATAGCAATAATGCAAAAGAGTTAGAAATTTATGATTGTAAACACACCAAACACACCCATTAATAGAACAAAACGCACCATGTAATATTTAGTCAACGAGTGTTGACCGTGAGCGGAAGATATAGTCCCTAGCCCGAGGAAGAGACTAATAAAACAATAATTTCAAGTTTTAATATTTCCAAAATAAGCGATTTCTAATGTCCTTCGCTTCATATATTATAGGGCCTTGTAGAAATATCTGCATGATTGTGTCCCCTTTATTACAAGGTGAAACCCTCTACCTTATTAGTCCCTACCGAAGGTGTAGAGGGACTATAGTGATCGATAATTCGTTAACTTCATATTAGTTTTTCCTTTGACTATCATTTTTTACATAATATCTATTGTTCGAACTAGAGAACTAAAAACATTATTTTTTATATAGTAAAAAAAACCTTATATGTCATGATCTCATTAGATAATAGATTCAAAATCTTATTGCCAACTTCGCTATTCCCAATGTTTTAAATGTTAACATATCCAAAGTTTTGATAATCTACAGTCTGTTTTTATTTTTATTGGTTTTATTTAAATGTTTATATATCCAAAGTTTTGAGCATCAACAGTCAGCTTTATTATTAGTTGACTTCATATTAGTTTGTCTTTTGACTACAATTTTTTTGCATAATCTCTATTGTTCGAACTATTATTATTATTATTATTATTAAGTACTTAAAGAGGCATTTTTATTATTACGTACGTAAACAGGTCTGCCACACTGTATTCTTTTTTAAATTTTTACATAGCGGGAGGCCCTTGAACGGTCCTAACAGCCTTAAATGTTTACCTAGCAGGCCTGACAACCTTAAATGTTTACTTAACAGGCATGTTACAATACATTTTCCTCCGATTTTTGGATACAATCTTGTCTGCAATGAATTTGGGCAATATTGTTATCCATAGAAATTACTGATTCACTAGTTGTTGTTTGCTCCTTGGTTCACTGGATGTTGCTTATTGTTGCTTGATTCAATTTTGAAAAGTTGAGGTTTTGCAGCTGCAGTTGGACCTCTTGGTGCTTGTTCATTAGTTTTTTGTTTGTTGCTTTCTCTTGTTTTCTTCAACTTTGCAAGGTTGAAGTCCTGCACCCACAGTTCGACCTGTTCTTACACTTTGCAGGGTTGAAATCCTACACCCTTCTTTGCTTCAAATTTCAAAGTTGGTGTCCTGCATCTGCAGTTGGAGATGTTTTTGCAGTTTGTAGGGTTGATGTAATGTCCCTGGACACCCAGGTCGGGCCACGATACATGAGAGAACACTTTTTTCCTCTCTGCGGAACATATTGTAACATTCCTAGCATCCAACTGAGCTATGCCACATACATTTTTCAAACTGTATGCAATTAAAATACACACACACACACACACACACACACACACACACACACACATATATAACGTAAATAGACAAATACGTTCTGTAAATGCACAGATTTGTACTAAAATAATAGTAAACATATACATGTAGCATATACAAGCAATACCCATAAATATAAAAACAATTATAAACCACACATTGGATAAACCCATAAAATAAACATGTAAATAATAATGCAGCATGTAAATTTATCACACAGTTGACACTTATCTTGGTAAGAATATCACCAACTTCATGCAGACCTTCCATGAACCTCCCGGCCTTAGACCACACTGCTCATCACTCTCAACAGTGGGTCACCCCCGAGCTGGGACTAAACTCCACCCAGGTAAAGGAATTCCTAACCAGGCTAATGGCTCATAGACAACAGGAAAGACTTTGTCATAGGTGCCACTCAAACTAACAAACTACAGTCTCTCATTCCCCACATGCATGTCCCACCCCAGTAAGTTTGCCCCTTCTCTGCTCAACAGTCCTTCGACTACCCCACTTCCTTTCTGGGCTTCAACAACAAGCCAAACAGGAAGTCTCAGAGCCTTGTAGCTGCAGTTTAGCACATTCAAGAAATCAATTCCCAGCAATTCTCTCACCCATAGAATTTCTCATGGGCTTGAAAACCCACCTCTTAAGTATCCCACGGGCCTGACAACCCGCTTCTTCAGTCTATCTCCCAAGCTAACCAACTACACCAACAAGTATGTCTATGGATATAGGTTCAGATACAATGACAGGAAGTATGGAGGATAGTTGACTACGTGAGTGAAATGGTCATGGAATCATGGTTGAATGATGGAAGGAATGATGGAAAGAATCCCCCAAAATGAACTAAGTCCAAACAATATGTATGCATGTCCCCAGCTTGAAACTTGTCATGTTGGGAGCTACTTTGGCCCACTTGTCCCCAACTTTGGAACATAGGATAAAATAATTATCCATACTTTATACCTTAAGAAATATTAATATAATATTTCTTTTTGGCTTAAGCTCCCTAGCTTAGCCCTTTTTCTTCACTTTTAGTCCCCACCCTTTCCTAACTAGCGGAGTTTAGTCCCCCATACTCTTTTATCTTAGTCGGTCTACGCGCATTGATGTATTTTGTATTAATGATGAGGCATATACAAAAATAGTTGCACTGGTCTTTAACATCTAGGCTCACCAGCCTATAAAACACCTCATATACACAAGGCTCCCTGGCCTCAAAATCACGCACACTTAAGTTTATGCGCGTGGTATCTTGGAATGTGCACACTTCATCATTTTACTGCACAGTAGATGCATGCACTATGCCATGAAAGGTGCATACAAAAATGATATCAAACAACTCGCCAGCTTAAGTACATTTTCATTTACATTTACAATTGGGTTCGTCCTAGGGATATTACAGTTGATATTCTACACCCGCAATTGGAACTACACTTTTGTCGTTCCCCATTCATGAGTGAGTCTCAATACCATGGTTTCATTCCTATTCGTTGTTTGTTGTTTACTATTTGCAGTTTGCAGGTAAGAATTTTCAATACTAGAAAGTGTTGAAAATCAAAATAAATGTAAAAAAAAAAAACTTCAAATAATGCCTGAGTGAAAATTTTCTTGCACAACATCCTTCTATGTGACTACTGGGACCAGAGAAATAGGAGTGTATTGCTATCCCGAAAAGTGTTGAACAAGAAATATTGTCTCCTTTGAATTTCAATGATGGATACATAACCCACCTCTGTCACAACCATAGTGACATATAAAAAAGGAAATGGGATGTTCTCCTCATATTTTTGTTCTTGAAAACCATACGTTTAGTGCATTTTTTCAATTTGTCCCCTTCCAATCACATATTCCCACTTTCATGTCCTAGACATCATATCATATCTCTTTGGAAAATGGAAATGTAAAGGGATTTTCCAAACGAATTAAGAGTTTTCATTACGGAGCAAGCATCTACGAGGAACTTGTCATCCCTTCTTTGCAGGTTATGACAGGGAAAGATTTTACTCTCTGAGGAAAAACAACATATAGTTGTTGGTTTTATGTTGGACTTTGGGTCTTCCAAAGCATCTTCCATAATTGTTTTCACATCTGGACCTCGTCTTGTGGAAATGATTCTTTGTAATCTGAATGGGCAGTTCACTGATCTGTCTCAGATTGGATTTCTCAGTTCCCAATTTTAGAATATCTTCTTCATCTTGTAAGATATTTGAAACATCTTAGAATATATTCTTCGTCTTGTAAGATAATTGAAACCTTAAGAAGTTGTGCTATGTGTTGGTTTCGTTCGTGTGGTAAAAGTCCATAATGCCTAGTTCTTCATCTTTTGTTTATCCGACAAACCATCTATATGAGTTTTCTAAGTGGGAGACATCAACAAGTCGTTTCATATATGTTTATTGTTGATTTGTGAAGAGTGGAGATGAAAATAAATGGTGAATAGGATATTAAAGCTATATACAATGGCTACCGAAACACCTATAAGATGCACACCTAGAATAAGTTCAAAAATATATATGTCTTAAATACTCAGTCTTTGTGCTGAGAAAATTTATAGTGTTGTTTAATTTGCATTATCTCTTATATATGGTTCAACGCTCACTATAGCTTTGTTTGTTTTTCATATGCTATAGCAACCACGGAGCATTGAATTTGACATGAAGAATCTTGAAGGATACATAGCGGAATTGGTATGCAGTTCTGAACTTATAGTTTTCATTTTTCTTTTTTCCTATTTACATATTATCTAGACATAGCTAAGAAACATCTTGAAAATCACAACTTAAAAGATGAAGCAAGTAATATATGTTGAGTGCTATCAAATAGATACAGACTCCATTGTACATTACAACATCGACCAAGTATTGCATAACAATGGGCTTTTTAGATTAGATGCATTCTCGTATACTGTGGGAGATTGCCTCTTCGATGCATTTCAAGTTCTATTGAATTTTCGTTATTCCTTGACCAAGTTGCGCAATGGATTGATAGATCATTTCTTGGCCTCTTTAAAAAATGGCAACATTGAGGCATTAGAGTCATTTCAAAATGAATTGGCATCTGATTTTCTTTGACAATTGAATGGAATACATGATGTCAATACCTATTTTTCAAAGATGCAGTTGTCGACATCTGCAACTTTTACTTCACATGAAAGGGGACTTTGGGGAGATACATTTTGTATACAGTGGCTGGCCAAGTGGCTAAATATATCAATTGGAATTTGGTCATTCTCAAGAAAAAGAATATATCTATTATTCAACAAAACTGCATCTAGGGATCCATCTTGCATCTTGTTCCATGATTCCAATCCTCTAAGTGGTCATTATGAACCACTTCTCTATAGAAAATTATCCATATGCAATCTTGGAGGACCTGATATTTACTTGTCCCTCGCCTGCAATTTACAGGGATGATTTTAGGGGCTAAATTTCACTCATGGGATAATTTTCCATGGTTTTTCCCAAAAAAAGATTCACTATTCTAAAAATGATTTGCCCAAATTCTATAGGATAAAATTATTTTACCTTAAAAATCGCCAAAATTTTATACAAACTATATAAAATTCTTAAAAATTTGAATATTTTTACAAAAATATCGCCAAACATTTATAGTTGGCATTTGAAGGATTACTAATATTAGTCAAGGTTTCTACATTTTAAAACAAATTTCCATCCTTAAAATCATCCCTGCTTGCAAGGACCTTCAATCGCATTGGAAACAAATTATGCATCATATACACTCCCATGGATTGCACATAATAACAACTATTACATCTACTTGTGGAGATAGTTTGTCAACGCAATTTGCTATTTGATAGAAACACAGTTTGATGTGCACTCACTTTACAATCCTTTTGCAATGCAATTATAGGTGGCAGTCAATAGGCATTTAATTGCTTGCATCAACACCTTTTACCATATCTCATAGAAAGTATGTCGATAATTGGAAGTTAGCAACAATACCTTGTAAACATGGCAATGCCATATGAGAAAGGAAATGTAGAGGGTGGAAAATTCTATTTACAATGGATATCTATCATATTCAAAGTAAATATCTAGGCCTGGTCAACCCTATCATATGGTACTATCCATTCCTATTGTATTGATTCAAACTATGATCAAACAATTGACATCATATCGTCGAAAATAGATACGCCACACATCCATTATCAACCTTTGATAAGAAATACTTCCAGTTCAAGATCCATTTTCCATGCCACCCAAAATGCATCAAATCTGCATAAGCGTTGCATGTTGTCTAATCAGGATGAAACTCATCCCAATTGTCATCAGATCATACAGAGATTAAACAGAAAACGTAGACTAACTTATCACAAGTTGAAAAAGGTCATACGTGAGAGAAAAAAATACATTGGTACACTTCCTTCTAGACCTATGGGTTTTACAACCAGTCATCATGAGGTGAAAGGGAGCTCGACCAAGAAACACAAACTCACATATCACAACCTAAAAAAATTGTGCGTGCACAACACGATCGCATTTTTGCACTTTCTGCTGAACACAAACATCACATGTCCAATGGAAAAGAACATCACCATTTGCACCATTGATATGGTGAGGAGGCAATTCTCATAATAAATGTCGATCCCACCTTCAACATGGCTTGTCAACAAGTGAAACTAGTTTCCAGGGGCAACCATAAGTTAACCTACCAAATGTTGAAAAAATAGATACATGAGAGAAACAGGTGCAACTACATATCCCACAATGGTCATGATACTGACTGAGAGGGAAAAATCACATATAGTGGACTAGAGCCAACACCATGCACTGCTAGCATTGAAAACCATCAAACACTTACTATGCATGCTTGTCTAGGGAAGAGAGATACAAAACAAATCTATATGAAACAAATTAAAGACACTCCTTTCATTGCATGTGTGATTTGTGAGTAGTTGAATTTCGCAAAAAACACTAAGTATTTCACCCATGACTTGCAAAAAGAATACCTCGGCTTGACACTAAATGATAGAACATTTTTCAGTGGCAATATTTTTCTTCCATGCAAACGATCACTTGAAAATGGAAAATTGTCATAATTTGCAATGCCTAACCAAATAAGATGTAACACACCGCTACCTAATGTAAGTACACTTATAGAAATTGAAGAGAGACTTGTGTCTCTGCGAATTGCATTTGCACAAATCAAACCCTGGGGCTATAAACGACCCCAAATGGACTTAACAGGATCAATTATTAATGTGCATGTCCAACTAGATGTTGTGCAAAAAGCCCTGCCACAATTCATTAGCGATACAATGAAAATTGTTGTAGATCTCAAAAGATGTTTGCAATACAAGAATGCATACCAGACAGGTAAAGTACATGTGCACATTGTCATGAAAGCATTAAAAGAATTATGTTTCAGGGCCTTGTACAAAGAATAGAACATCTATATAAATGATAATTGGAATAGTGTTCTTGAACAAGGAAATGACAACTCTGCACAAACCTTTGACACTACTGGTGAATTTGATACAAGTGATGAATCAAAGAATGAAATACCTACTGAAACATTGATACATGGCTTCACTGACTTACTACGCATTCATGACTTGCAAGACAAGATTATCGAAATTGCACCTGTTGAAGGGAAACATCCACTTGGAATATTCAAGGACAAATTTTATGAGGAAATGAACTTCCCAAGACTGTTCTATGTAGATCCACACCCCAATGAAATCATAGAATGATTCAACTACCAAAAAATAGTTCGATGGGAACTGCTACATTCAAGCGATGACTTCTCCTGTCACATAACAATTTTTTTTTTCAAAACAATGCACATAATAATTGAGAAATTTCTCTCTTGCATGTGGGTACAAATAAGAAAAGGCCAGCTACAAGGAAGAAATTTATTGACTAGAGATGTCAAGTACAAATCAAAACTAGAAAAGAACTTAAAATCTGATATTGGATACGTAGATTTCAAAAGCATTTGCATCTCTCTTGACTACTTGCAACAAAACAAGAAAACTATATTTGTAATGATCCGACAATTGGGACCCCCAACTTTTTTCATCACATTTACAAGTGTAGATCATCACTGGGATCCATTGGTGGCTATGGTGTCTGCATTGTATAGGAACAGGAAAAGGAAAAAACAAACCGGTACATTGGAAAATGATGACATTGACTACCTCATAAGAAAAGACCCAATGACATGTACTCGTTACTATAGACATAGAATAAATGCTTTGAGGCAATTGATATGTTATAATGAAATGTTCTTCGGAAAAATATCGGACTACTATTTTGTGATTGAATTCCATAATAGAGGGAGTGAGCATGACCATGCACTGTTATGGATAGAGGGTGCACCGGTCTATGGAAATGACAACAACTCACAGATCAAGCAGTTTCTAGACAAATACATAACATGCAACACAGATCATTTGGATCCATAACTTTCCAAAGTTCATAGACATTATCATACAAGAAGCTATAAAAAATGAAAAAAATCACATTGCAGATACAACTTCCCTATGTCGCTAATGAGAACAACAAGAATCATAGAACCAATTAGTTTAGAGGACAATGTTCTCATTGAGAAATATAAATCTTTGTTGACATTTCTAGAACAACAAGACTTTGATGACTTAATGATCTTCGAAGACTTCTTGACATAACTAAATCTAACAGTAGATGAGTACATCCAAGCGATACAATCTACACTTAAACAACCAATAGTTTTCCTTAAACCAAAACTTTCATATATTTGGAACAACGGTTTCTCCAAGGACATGCCAATTATGTGGAATGAAAATACATATGTGCATTATGTCCTCAATGCATATGCTAAAGAATCATATTGTACCTCGTACTTGACAAAGGTTGACAAATCTATGATAAGTGCATTTAGAAGAATACTCAGAGAACATGAAAAAAGTCATATTGATGCTATGAAAATGATACGTACACTTGGAAATACATTACTTAATCTTCAATAAATGTCTTCTCAACAAGAAATCCACTTTGCACTTTCCCTACCTCTGAACTGTAGTTCAAGGAAATGTGTCTTCATAAACACATCTCCACTTGAGAAACGTGCATGTGTGCTTAAACCACCATCTTTGCTAGAACAAGAGCATGATAATTCAAAGGACGTGATATGTCTCTCTATTATTGATTATTACCTCCACCGTCCATCTCCTGACAAGCATATCTTCCTAGCAGAGTTTGTATCGCATTACAAAAAAATGGTACAACTATATCAAAAAGAAAAAAACCAAATGTAATATGCTTTGTCAAATACAACAAACACACTGACTATGAAAACTATTGTAGAGAAAAACTATTGTTGTACATTCCATTTGATCAAAATGAAAACACATTAAAACATAACTTCCCTACATGGGAAGCTACATATATTGCTTATGATACTACAATACAAACTAATGAATCTAGATTTACATACAATGCTAATCCAACATGGGGTGATTTAGAAAGTGCAGTTCATGAACTAGAAAACCTTGGAAATGTTGATGAGAAATTGACAAACCATAAAACAACTAGAACTCTATGTGAGTCTTATGACTTGCAAGCATATTTGCCTTGTCCTCAAGCAGCCGCCATTGAAAAACGTATCAATCTTGTCTTTCAAGTCACAAAACATCCTTTCTTTATTGAAAATAACGAATACTACAGAGTTAGACGACTTTTGAATCGAGAACAACAAGAAATCCTAAAGGAAATTACAATTAAAAAACGCTTAAACATGCACACTCATGTGCACGTGTTCCTTACAGGCAGGGCAGGAACAAGAAAGAAATTCATAGTGAAAGCATTATTCCAAATGCTTATATGAATCTATGATTCAAACAATTTGACTGACCCTATGAAACCAAAGGGACTAATAGTTGCACACATAGGAAAAGTTGCATATAATGCAGGTGGAACAACAATCCACTCTACATTTTTAATTCCTTTTAACAAGTCACATTTTCTTCCACTCAGCAAGGAAATGTTAGATACCTTGTCTAAGATTTATGACGAACTACAACTTGTCTTCATAGATGAGGCATGTTTGATTGGAAGTCGCTTCTTATATTCCATTGACAATCGACTGAGAAACATAAAACATGTGACACCAAATACTTTGGGGACATTGACATGATATTCTTTGGGGATCTTTACCAGGTGCAACCCATCCAAGATTCTCTAATATTTGAACAACCTACAGTCAATATGAAAATAGTGATGTGTGACTTATGGAAAGACAATATAAAAGGATTTGAATCACATACTATAATGCGCTAGACAGATGAAACATTTATTGCAATTCTGAATAGAATGTGGACAAACAGCCAAACATGTGATGACTTAACATATATCAATTCAAGGTGCATGTGACCTACACCAACATACCCAACCTTCCCTTACATGTTCTACATGAATAGGGATGTTGCAATGCATAACAGGTACATGCTATCACTCATGCATGGTTATGATATCATCATCAATTCAATTGACCTTGAAGAAGACAACCATGGCAATGTACCATGTCATCAACATACAACCACTTTTCCTTTGCAACCTGTCCTGAAATTAGACATGCTAGTTGAAATATATGTCTGCAACTATGATTCACAGGATGGCTTGGTGAATGGTGCAGATGGAATACTCAAAGATTATACCAAAACAAAAAAAGTTGATGTCCTCTAGATTAAGTTCCATGAGCCGCATATTGGACACCGACAAGAAAACAAGTTATCTTATCTATATAATACAAACATTGTGCGCAATTGGACACCTATCTTACGAATATCAAAACCAGTATTGACATCGGCAAAGACAGGTCAACTGAAGATTCGAAAACAGTTTCCAATTAAACTTGCATGTGCACGTACAGTCCACAGATCACAAGAGCTAACACTTGATAGTGTTGTGTTCAACCCTGCTAGAATTTGAATACATGGACTTGTATACATAGCATTTTCACGTGTCAGAAGTATAGAATCCTTGTACTTTCTAATTTCTCTTACAAAAGATAACTTCAAAGTCAAACATAAAGTTGATATTGATATGCAACGCCTTAGGACTAGCGCAAAATGTCATCTACATTATGATTACCAATCCATACAAACAAACTCATATGTATCAATTCTCTCACTTAACACACGCAGCCTACATGCACATATGGATGATATACTCAATGACTATGACACAATGCAATCTGATATTTTGTGCTTGCAGAAAACATACATGACATTATGCATGAAAAACAAGCAATTTCCAAATCACAATTGCATATCAAGTTACATTACACATGGAGTGATGATATTAGTGAAAAAACATGTAACAATTTTGGAGCATATGCATTTCGAAGAAAACAATGTTGAGATGGTGCTGGAAAAACTAATCTTCCATGAATCAGAAATTGCAATATTGAATCTCCATGCTGCTATGCATGCAACATTTCCCAATATACTGAATGTTCTTTCAAATGCATTATTGCATTTACATATGAACAAAACATTATCATTCTAGGAGACTTCAATATTTACATGCTACAAAATAATGCCAAAACAAAAGAATTGGAAAAGAACATGTGCAATTACAGTCTCGGTTTTCTTGTGGATAAGATAAACCATGTACAAAACGCACTTTTTGACCATGTATGGTCAAATTTGCCAATTTCACAATACAACCTCTTTATCTTAGAAACATATTGGTCTAATCACGATAAAATTAGTATTGTACAAGAATTATGAAATATACATCAAGCATATTACAAAATCATATTTCTATATCTCAAAGCATATCTCGCTAACTTGTTGCACAAAACCAAATTATTCAGCTAGAATCATCCAACTTCTTAGTTTTTCCTTGTTTGTAATAGATTTTGGATAGGAAAAAATTCTATATAGACAAAGACATGGATCAATAAAAACAAAGGTACATTCTTCTAACATTATCTGTTACTCTATTTCCTTGATTCTAGTTTACTATATGTACATATTCCTTGTTTTTTCCTTACATACCAACTTACATCCATGTTCCTTGTGTTTTTTACTTTCCTTCATTGAAAAATACAGAAAAACTGGACAAGACAAAGAACTCTTAACCAAAAATGTAGAAGAAGACATACAAAGGTGCATACTTCTACCCGTATTCCATATTGCATTGTTTTGTATTTCATTTATTATGTGTATATTTATTCTACTGATTTGCAGCTCATTTGTTTTTGTAGATACTACGTATCTTCCTATATATTAACTTATATTCATTTCAAAGGTAAAGATTCATAGATTATACTCTTGCTATGTTTAGGAAACAAATATCCTCAGTTATTTATTCTACTATGCCATGGTAAATATGTTTATGTCATTTACAACACATGTTGTTTAGTTCACAAGAACTATCGACAAGTACAAGTGAAATGTCCAACATATTGAAAGTTCCAAAGACTAAGAGGTATGGTTACAAAACTCTAAGTTGCATACTTTATCCAAATCATGCATCTACTTGTACATTGATGAAAAAAAAAAGATATATATACATGTTGTCAATCACATTAATTTTCCTATTCAAAAAAAATGTCACCAGGTCTAAACTTATACCACCCAATATACTATCAATAGAAGGCTTGAACCCCTGTCAGACTAGACAATTGTTCATCAGAGACATAATGGTCATGTATAGCACCTACTTAGACAAGGAGAACAAAAGTATATGCATTATGCATGCAGACATGATAGACAACGAAGCCATGACGACAGCTACACTGACTATCCCTACACAACATGTCCAGAAACATGCAAAGAAGATCTTTCCAGGTAATGGGATATCCATTACAAATTTCAATATATTACCAAAAATAGTATATTGTCGTGGTGATTGTGATCGAATTATATTTCTCAATCAAACAAGTGTTGTCGAAAAAGTCTCCGCAGTTTGCTCAGAATATCATTTCGTACCGGACACAACAATCAGCCAATTTGTAGAGAACAACGACATTTACCCAATTGGAAACATTGGTGCAGCTGTCACATTTGAAAGAAACATTGGCTCACAACATATTATCCATATAAAAGATGGAAACCCGGACAATGACAAGGCAATGGTATTGTTTTCCATACCATTTCCCCCCCCCTTGCTTTTACATGCTCATATATCTCAGACATACTATATAAATTTTAAATTGTTCCATGGTGCAGCTACAATTGTTCGAAACCTATGCAAATTTATTTTCCTCAATGGAACAACAACTGCATAAAGGGAAATTTTGAATTATGTTGTTCAAAAATATAACGAAGAAAAGAGATGTTAAAGAAAGGATCTTTCACACAACCCAATCAACATTTTAAAAAAAATTGTGAATAGATATAGTACAGGATCTCAAGAAACTAACTAGCTCCACAACTGTTGTACGTATACATATACACCTCTAGCAACGATTTACACCAAAAAAAAAAAAAAAAAACCTTCAATAGCTTTGTGCGGTTTTTTTGTTCTACACATATATATTATATTGTTCAATATATTAACTATTATGTTCATGTAGGCAGGTTGAGGGTGTTATGGTTGTAGCAAGTGCCTACTCGACCCCCTTCGAGCATGTATGTGCCAATTTCAATTCTCCTGCTTCTACCTCTGCATTCATAAATGATGACACAATTGATTGTCTATGATGTGCTGCAAAATGCCCTTACATATACAGTCATTGCATCAATGTTGTCATCTAAACCCTTAGCAAGACAATTGTACATTGTACAGTTGGACAACCTATATTACAAGATGTGCTTCCTAGGTTGACAGAATTTCCATATGAAATATACCTATAGAAAGAGGCAAAGATTGTCTACATGCTACGTGACTTCTACATCCATAGAAAATTTACCTTAAATGAGGAAAATTCCATACTGCATATTGGTTGAACCCAAAAAAAAAATTACATATCATGCCTTGACAAGAAATGAAACAGTGTGATATGTTTCTATCCATGGTACCCAATCAAGATATGAATAAAGTTTTTCACTACCATGGCAAAGTGAACTGGACATGCATAAGATTGTCGAGTCTAGGAATGAAAAGCATGAGGAAAAACCTCATACAAAGTATCCCAATTGTAAATAAATCAGGTCCATCGTTTGAGATGTCGAAATGGCTTTCTCTTCTGAACAGATCCATCAAGAATTTTCAATAATACTGCAAATTTGGCATTGTTCAAAGTCCATTACGTTACACACTAACAGTTTTTTCCAGAATTAGTAATGTTAGAATATTGTCAAGTCAACGTGATCTTGGTTCATAGTAATATCATAAGCAAATGTTCATAGTGATCTTGGTTCATACTAATATAGAAATCATCAAATTTGTTGGTGCCCATTTGGGAGTTTGGTTGTAGAAGGGATACAATGCCCACTCCTTGTTGTTTTTTGCTTGTGTTGTATTTGCCAAACTTTTGATCATGTGCTTTGGTGTTGTAGTTCAAGGTTCTCATGGGCCTGGTTTTTGGATTATGAGTGGATAATAGATTCAGGATCTTAGCACTTTTTCTATGATCTTAAAGAATATACAGGACCTACCTTGCCTTTTAATGAAGGCTTTGTGGGAAAATGTAATATGTACTTCATTTAACTAGTTTTGCTTGATTAATGAAAATACCAGAATTCTTTTTTGGAAATATTTTGAGAAAAAATAAAGATATGTGCTAGCTGAAGTCAAATGGAAATATTCTATCAACCCCACAAAAAAAAATTCAATTTTGTCATTGCTATACTTACGCTCAAATTGACAGTACAATAACTTTATTTCAATAACCCTCCATTGATTTCTCTTTATCTTTTGGATGCTTCTCTTACGCAAACACATCTTTGAAACTATAGGTATGACTCACTTTCTCTATTCCTTGATTGAACTGCCTCTAGAGCTGTGTAAACAACTTCATAGTTTTTGTTGGTCCTAAAGTCTACCCCTGGATGCTAAAGGGCAGAGGTAGGCCACCACAAGTTTGGAATGCTCAGTCTTTTCAATTTGTTGATCAGTTAGAGGGTTGGTTCACGAAGATAACAGCATGGCGAGATTGGCAAGATGATATTCATAAGGTTTCTCCTTGCCTTCTATTACACCAATGTCAGACAAGTGACATAATTAAGGTAAAAAATGGAGGGAAACAACAAACCATTCAATGAATAATCTGGTGCAAGAAGTTTAATACTTACAATAATGTTTCAGCACATTAAACAATGTATCAAAAACAAAATTATTGTGACAGGTTGCAACACAAACAAATCTTAATCAAAGCATTATATTTTCTCAGAGGTGCCCTGGGTGCCCCCCAGTCACCTGAACTGACCGATAGTTCGATCTACCAATTCAACTTCCCTATTATCAAATTGGCAGAGGTGAATATTATGGGATCTCAAATGTTTTTTGTGTGGATCTTGAATTGGCAAAAATTGTTGGTTATTTTAGTTTTTTTAAGGAATTATCAATGTAAGAATGCAACATTATGCTACGCCATTTTTATATACAAAGGTGTTGACGTCATGTCCCTATTTAATATTGTACATATATTAAAGCTTGTCATATTTGAGAATATGTTTTCTTATAAGAATGTTACGTCATATATTTTGTCTATTGCTTATGGATTTGAGAAAATTTTGCCAGCCTAAAACACCCTTCAAATTGGAACATGGTTTACATTCGGGCCACAAAAAATACTATTAAAATAAAATAATATTAATAATATTGAAATAAATATAAACAAAATCTCTTTAAACTTGAACCAAAGTTTGTCGAGCTCCAAGTATATTTCATAGCTGAGAATTTTTTCCCATAGTTAATGTGTTTATATCGCTTGATAATTATCAGACTAAGTGTTATTGTGTGAGGGATAAAGTTATTTTCTCCTTTTTTTTTCCCTCTTCTATACTTACCCATTTTTCCCTTTTCTTATTCCCCTCTATTATCCCTTTATGGTTCTATACTTTGTCGCATTTCTACGATCACAGCTTCTCGAGGTGGAAGAATGACAGATCCTCATCTCCATCTATATCCTCACATCACAAGTCCAACCAACCGTCATTCCTTTCCATACTTAGCCAATTTTATGACCGCGGGTTTCCGGGTTGGCGCTATCGAACTCGCATGCCACGTGTTCTGTGATATAAAAATTGCACCCAAAAATTTTGTGATCTACAACTCGAACTCGGACTCCTAGAACTCACAAGCCTCACTCTACCTAGGATGAGTCCGTCTGACCACTCCACCTTTCCATACTTGGTCGATTCTTCAAATTTTTACGGGTTCACGGACTCCCAGGTTCACAAAATTTTCAAAGCATTTTTTTGCTCCCCTCCATCCCCGCCACCTTCGAGCCCTTCCCAATGCAAATTTATTATGCTTTTACTAGTGACAACTCACCACACAGGTTCGAAAATATTGGCATTAATAAGCGAAAAGCTCAAGGACAACTCCCATTAAAATGCATTAATGGGAGAATATTATGGGATCTGAAGATTTTTTTGTGTGGATATTGACTTGGAAAAAATTGTTGGTTATTTTAGTTTTTTTAAGGCATCATCACAGTAAGAATGAAACATTATGCAATCCCATTGTTATATACAAAGGTGTTGACATCATGTCCCTCTTTAATATTGTGCATATATTACAGCTTGTCATATTTGAGAATATGCTTGCATATAAAAATGTTAAGTCATATATTTTTTCTATTGCTTATGGATTTGAGAAAAATTTGTGAGCCAAAAAACCCTTCAAATTGGAACATGGTTTACATTTGGGCCACAAAAAGACTATTAAAATAAAATAATATGAATAATATTGAAATAAATATAAACAAATTCTCCTTAAACTTGAACCTGAGTTTGTTGAGATCCAAGTATATTCCATAGATGAGAATGTTTTTCCCATAGTTAATGTGTTTCTATCACTTGATAATTATTAGACTAAGTGTTTTTGTGTGAGGGATAAAGTTCTTTTCTCCCTTTATTTTCCCTTTTCTTCTTCCCCTCTATTATCCCTTTCTGGTTCTATACTTAGTCACATTTCTATGATCGCGGATTCTCGGGTTTGCGAACTGACAGATCCTCATCTAAATATATTTCCTCACATCATGAGTCCGACTAAGCATCATTCCTTTCCATACTTATTCGATTCTTCACCTCTTGTTGTCACAAATTCGCAGGTTCGCAGACTCTTGGGTTCACAAAATTTTCAAAGCATTTATCGCTCTCGTCCATCCCTGCCACCTTTGCACGCTTCCCAATGCACATTAATTATAATTTTATTAGTGATAACTCACCACATAGGTTCAAAAAGATTTGCATTAATAAGCGAAAATCTCGAGGACATCTCCCATTAAAACGCATTAAACCAAGATTTACGGGAGATTATATTATCATCCTCCAGCGTTCATTTTAAATACTATCAGGACATAATTACTGTCACATTTTGCAATACAAACAAATCTTCATCAAATCATTAGTTTTTCTCATAGGCACCCTAGATGCACCCCAGTCGCATGAACTGGCCGATAGTTCGATCTACCAAATCAACCTCCCTATTATTGAATTGGAAAAGGTGAATATTATGGGATCTGAATTTTTTTGTGTGTGGATCTTGAATTGGGAACAATTGTTGGTTATTTTAGTTTTTTTAAGGCATTATGCCCTACCTTTCCATACTTAGTCAATTCTTCACCTCCTGTTGTCACAGATTCACGGATTCCCAGACTCCTGGGTTCAAAAAAGTTTCAAATCATTTTTCGCTCCCGTCCATCCCAGCCACCTTTGCACCCTTCCCAATGCACATTAATCATGCTTTTATTAGTGACAAATCACCACAGATTCGAAAATATTGGCATTAATAAGCAAAATGTTCGAGGACATCTCCCATTAAAATGCATTAAACCAAGATTTATAGGAGATTATATTATCATCCTCCAACGTTCATTTTAAATACTATCAGGAGAAAAGGAACGTTCTCATCACCTTATGGTTACAGCTCAACAACATTTATGTGGAGATACGCTGAATATTTTTGGGCGCGAGAACCAGAGTTTTCAGTGGTCCAAATCTTTTTACTACTACTCATCCCCTTCTGCCTAGAGGGAAGTTATCTAGACATTTGGAATTGGGCAAGTAGGTTGTGTCCCTGAAGTTTTTTACTGTAAGGAGTTGGTCACCTTGTGCACCGAAAATTATATTCCAAACCAGTGGATTATCCAGTTGCGGGACCATTCCCGAGTCTCCCTATCACCTCAAGTATTTAGAAAGATGTTAAGACTTCCTGAGCCAATGCTTACTTTCAAGGGAGAGGATTGTAGGGAGTTCTTAAAGAAGCATGATAATGGATTGGACCTCTTACTGGAATTCTTAGAGGACCCAGCGGTCGTCCCCGAGGACATCACCAGATTACAGGTTAGTGCATTCAAAAACCCTTTCCAGGAAATTCCATGGCTTTTCACGAGGATAACAGGACAAGAAAGTACATCCATCATCTCTCAAATGATTCTGTATATTTTATATTTTACGATGGAGGAACAAGCCATATTCAATTGGGGAAATTTGATTTCCATTGAAATCTCTTCCCAATTATATCAATACAAAAGGAAGAAGAAATTATTTATGTCATCTTATTTAATTTTTGTGATAGCACATTGTTGTCCAGTCCCCAAATTATATCTTTATAAGAAGGTAAATTGTGAATTTGACCCAGTAACCTTTTGGTACCAAACATTATGGAGGCACAAGGCCTCCCAACATTTTTATGAAGTCATTAATGATTTTGTCTTAGTTTTTAAAGGGTTGATATTTGGAAAGGATTTTCCCCAGATGTCTGACCAGGCGAGCAAGTTCCTGGATAGGAAGGGGACACTAGAAAAAATGGAGAACAATAATTTTATAAGGATTTTTGGATCCAAATAAAATCCTTCCTTCCTTCCATGTCACATATCTAATATAATGTTTGTTGCTGAGATAGCAAGGTAGTACACCTACTGGTTTCATTTTTCCATGAAAAGATAAAAAAGAAATGCATGACTCTACCTTGGAAAGTCGGGGGTTTCATACTCAGGAATATGAACAAGATTGACGAATTCACGGGCCACTTCCACAGCCTCAATTTGAAATATGTTGAAAAAGTAAAAGGGTTCGACCCTAATGGTATTTTTGTAAAACACATATTAGTTGTTGGTTTCATTAATTTTTTCATTAACATTATCCTGAATGAATAAAAATATAATGCCTTAGATAGTCCTACTCATGACATCAGTGACCTGGAGACAATACTCAGCACCAATGAGTCATACAAGCAAAAATGAAAAGCTTCAGGTGAGAAAAGTGCCCAATCCCCAACTACCACAACCAAGACTACAACATCTCAGATCATTGCTCCAACAGCCTACCCAAGTAAGAATGTCACACACAATTCTTTAGGAGGAGGAGGAGATAAGAACCCTCCCTCCAGCAAAATTGAAAGTTCTCATAAACTCCCCACGAGCAAGAAACGAAAAAAAAATGTGCAAGAAGAGGCCAAGGGACCGAGGGGAGAAAGTGATATCCACGATCGCTCGCTCAAGGATATGGAACTAGAAATTAAAATTAAGAAAATGTTCCCCGACGATGACCATCAAGAGAGAATTGCTCCCCATAAACCTCAGATGGAAATAATTGGGACCGAGACCTTGGACGAAGAAGATTCTTTTGCATTTCAAAGCGTTGTTTTTTACAGCGAATCCAAAAAATTGGTTATTGAAAAGAGAGATGTAAAGAATAAGAAGGGGAAATCTCATTCAGAGATTAAACTATGGAGCATTCGACCTTCCCACATCCCCTAGATACATCGAGCAATTGGAGATTCTCTAGACAACTCTTTTGATGGCCTTGAAGCGGAGAATGTCAGGTTAAAGGAGCGAATCAAATAATTGGAGGGAGATCTAGTGCCCCTTCCATTGTTGGCTAGTCCTTTAGCAATGATCGGGCCTACCACACTTGCAGAAAAGTTAAAAGGATCAGCAAGCCTTCTCACATCAACCTGAGGCTATGTGGAAAATAATATAAAGAGAAGAATGGAATTAATAATAGAATCTTGGGAGATGTCAAAGAGTATGGTCTCTTTTGGAACAAGAGCTCATGATTTTCATCAATATCTGCAAGCAGATTTGAAAAATGAGCAAGGTTTCTACCTCGATGCAGTTGTACCATTTGGTGTTAAAGTTACTAGTATGATGGAATTGAGAAGAAGAGAGGAGGATCTCCCTTCCCCAAATCGAATAAACCAACTAAACGCATGCTGGAAAGAAAAGGTAAAAAACTTGAATGGTATCGTTTGAGAATGTAGCCAGGCCATATCTAGAAGAGACAAAATATTCAAGATGCTAATTGAGATAGATCTAGGTTGCAGTACCAATGAATTCCAAGACCCAAAATTGATATTCAACTCGTTCTTTTTAACCAAGCAATCATTTGATGAAAAATTTGAGATCTCTAAAGCGCTGACATTTGAAACTTTCTATGGCATTCTTGACTATGGTGAATATGACGTGAAAAACTGGCTAGTTGATTATTCGATTAAAAACCAATATATTGAAGAAGCAGTGTGCAACATCTCTATTGATCTAAGGGACTTGGAAAGTGAACTCTTCAATATAAAAATCCAGCATGAAATCAATGTGGTGCGCATGAGGAGATGCATCGAGGAGTGGTTCTAAAAGGTTGTTGACAAACTTACCAATGAAGGGAAAAGGACGGTTGAGACAACTCCCATAACCGTCGAAGAAAGCCATAAAAGGACATCAATGAGAAAATGACAAGGCATGAGATACCATCATAGTAAGTTCATACTAATCACATTCTTATGTCTTTGTCAATCTCTTCATCCAGTTACTCTACCTCTTTAAATAGAAAGGTTTAGCTGAGGACTGACAATTTTCTCTTTCTTGTTTTCGGGTCTTGTTGTCTTCCATCGCCCACTTTCTTCTTTCTACAAGATTTATTCTTATACATATTTTCTTTATGGTCCGCGGGAGCCCCAATCCCAGTCATTATGACAAATGCATTTAAATTTCAGAGAATATGTATGAACTATATTTTTTTACAAATTCCAAGAGATCTATTTTGGGAAATAATCTCGACTTTCTTTTGTAACCCAGTTTATCTAGATATAAAATATTTGAGTTTGTTGTATCATTATATTTTTTTTGCTTCCCATGTATCACAGTGTCAAAGTTCTCTTCTGCATGCCGATCATTTTCTTTTAATTTTTATGTGATCAGATATCATTAGCACTGCTATGATGGATGTGAGCAAGTTCTATTTATTTACTTTACATATATGAATGTCTGCATCTCCTAGTCCATTCACAAGAATTCTCTTTTTACAAAAAAATTTAAAAACATCTTCCATTTTTTGTTATATCTATTTTACTTTCATTTGAGGGACTTCTTTAAAGGTGCCACATTTTACAAATTTATGGTGTTTTACAATGTTTAACATTGTTTTATTGAATTTTTGTAATATTAAAAAAAAGTTAAACAATTTTCGTGGATACATATTAGTTAACATGTTGACTGCAAATTTATGATGTTTTTCAATGTTTAATATTGTTTTATTGAAAAAAAAAAAAAAATTAACTCATTTGCCTATACAGCTATTGATATATGAATTGAACATCTTTCTACAAGAATTTAAGAGGCTCTTTGATCCATAATTAAAAATGCATGATAAGTTTTTTTTTTCCCTACCCAGTACTTCCATTTAAATAAAAGCTACTCTATTGCAGCATCTGCAACTTTCACTCCTTACATTTTACATGCAAGAATAATTTGTGATAGGGTATCAGATTCAAGTAGGACATAGTTTTGTGGACACTAGTCCTCTAACAAAGACAACAAATCAATGAACATATACAACATGGCAACTTAGCTATTGATGCCATGTTCCTATTTAATATTGTGCATATATTACAGCTTGTCATATTTGAGAATATGCTTGCATATAAAACTGTTAAGTCATATATTTTTTGTTTATTACTTATGGGTTTGAGAAAAAATTGTGAGCTGAAAATACCCTTCAAATTGGAACATGGTTTACATTTGGGCCACAAAAATACTATTAAAATAAAATAATATGAATAATATTGAAATAAATATAAACAAATTCTCTTTAAACTTGAACCTCACTTTGTCGAGCTCCAAGTATATTCCCTAGCTGAGAATGTCTTTCCCATAGTTAATGTGTTTCTATCACTTGATAATTATTAGACTAAATGTTGTTGTGTGAGGGATAAAGTTATTTTATCCCTTTCTTTTCCCTTTTCTATACTTACATGTTTTTCCCTTTTCTTCTTCCCCTCTATTATCCCTTTATGGCTCTATACTTAGTCATATTTCTATGATCGCGGGTTCCAGGGTTGGCTGACTGACATATTCTCATCTCCATCTATATCCTCACATAACGAGTCCGACTGACCGCAATTCCTTTCCATACTTAGCCAATTTTATGACCGTCAGTTCATGGGTTGGCGCTATCAAACTCTCATGCCCTGTGTTCTGTGATATACATCTTACACCCAAAAGTTTTGTGATCTACAATTCGACCCCAGACTCATCGAACTCACAAGCTTCACTCTTCCCGGGTTCAAAAAAGTTTCAAAGCATTTATCTCTCCCTTCCATCCCCGCCACCTTCGCACCCTTCCCAATGCACATTAATTATGCTTTTATTAGTGACAACTCACCACACAGGTTCGAAAATATTGGCATTAATAAGCGAAAATCTCAAGGACATATCCCATTAAAACGCATTAAACCACGATTTATGGGAGATTATATTATCAGATAACTTCTTTACATTTTACATTTCATATTACTTTAAAGGAAGATTCCATTTAATATTAATTACTTTATTCCTGCCATGTATTTGTGGCTAGATTATTTTTCAATAATTGTAAATTAAGATATAAGCTATATTTTCAATGTCTTAGTGTATATGTATTCAATGAAATTTCAACATAAGTTTTAATATTTAAATTTTTTGTATCATTTGATTTCTAAAAAACAATTGAACATAAGTTTTAATATATATTTTTTTTAATTCTCATTTAATTTTACATATTTAAACTTTGATTTGTTTATTGTTAAAGATCTATTTTAATTATCCTTTAGTTAGAATATTGTTAATATTAGTTTTTTAAACAATAATCCTCATCTATCCCCATATTTTAACGTGTCTATACTGAATTATTTCAGTAGATGTCAATAATCATCATCATCAATAATTATAAGGTGTCAACTATCATCTCCATTTCCAAATCTACTTGGCAGGGACTATGCTGCCATGCATCACTTGTTTAAGTTGTGATAAAGACTTGGAGGTGTAATATTAAATATTTCCTTTTGTCTTGGTGTTTGAAAATGTCAAAATCATAGTTCCAAAAAGAATCCTTGCATAATAAAATATTAGAGAGGGACATGAGATATGTTTGAAAAATTGGGTCATGAAAATTTAAAGAAGCAATCTGACATGAACATTTTTTTTTATAATTGTTATTTTTTCGTTTTTATCAAGTCAAAAGAACATGGAAAATAATGATATAATAATATAACTTTGATTTTGGAATGGAAATTTTCCCTTCTTATCGAGTGAAAAGAACATGGTAAATAATGATATAATAATGTAACTTTGTGTTTCGTATGGAAAAAATTGAAGGCATGGTATAAGGATTATCTTGGAAAAGTGGGAATGTGAGTAATACCATGATAAGGAGTAATATGTTGGGTAGATATGAAATGATGATATAGCCATAACTAGCATACCCCTGAAGCAAGGGAAAGGAAACACTGAAGTGAATGGGCGTGGTTGTTTTGTTTCAAGAGCATGAGATTTTGAAGCGATATTGAGAATGAACTGATTTAAATCTCCATTCCATGTACATGCAACGAAAAAAGAAACAAACTGATATTGAGAATGATCTGATTTTCTTCTATAACCCTTCATCCCACCACTAAAGTGTTTGAATTTATCTTACATATATAATTGGTCTAGCCATTGTGGTCAATAGAGGGTAGAAGATAATGCCAATTAGACGTATTGCAAGCTTCATTTGTGACAATCCAGTGTGATCAATTTGAGCAAGTGATCAGTGTTAAATACAAATGCATCAAATAGGCAGGAGGGAGGAAAAAACAAACCATTATTCCAACCAATCACAACTTCAAATAGGGTATTTCTTTTATGAAATATCACAATTAAGAATGTAAAACATGCAAGCAAGCAATTGGAAGATTTCCTTAAAAATCAATGAGGTTAAATGAGACTAAAATTAAACCAAATCCCACCTGATACAAAACAAAATAAAGTTATGAAGATAAGAGAATTATGACTTGATTAAAAAAAATTTATAAAGTTATCATTATATATTATAAAGTTATGATTTCATTGAGGGCAATACATACACCGTATTTTTCATTTTTTCTCATTATGAAAAATAAATAGGAGACACTTTAATGTTATTGCAGCTTGTACCTTAGTGTAGACCAAACAAAGACAATTGGTCAAATTTCTTGCACCTATTTTGTTTTCAAGATTTCAAAGTTTTGAGTAGAGCACATTTTCCTCTCAATCTTAGCATTGTTATGCACCCAAAATGTAATACTAATGTATATCATATTCTCAATGATAATTGAAGTTGTAGGTACATTAAAAACATTGCAATGAAACATTAAAAAAATGCAATGAAACATTAAAAGAAATAACTCTATATTTTCAACAAAGCCCTAAAGAATAGCTCATGCCAGTTAGGCATCCAAGCAATGTCAAACATTTTGTGCAATAGGAAAAATGGAAATATTTTATTGGATAGTTGGTTGATTAAATTTTGTAAATAAAATTTATTATAAAAAGGAATATATCACATTTATATGTTCAATTACTAACTCCATAGTTTTACCTCAAAATTCCTTTTTTCTAGCTCCACAGCTCCACAATTTTAGAGGCTTAGCACCACTTTTAAGCCTAATGTGGCTCCACTATAAACCCTCACTACTACTTGGATACTTGAAATCATGATCCTCTCTACTCCTAGGTTTAAACCCCACCTCAATATATTCCTTCCGCGGACTTGTATGCATCTATCAAACGCCAGGCATGGTATTGCATGGCACTGTTAGAGGTCGCACTATGATCCCTAAGGTTACATCGCTCCAAATAATGTAAAACCCTCGAATATATTAGGGGTTTTGTTCAAAATTACTCGAATTTTTTTATCAAAGCAGCTCGCTTGAACAGAGAGCTCAACAAATCCTGTTGCTTCTCCAATGCCTGAATACATGCATAATCCATGTAAAAATCGTCTCCTTTTTTTCACGTAATATGCATATATCTCCAACATTTTCATTAGAATGTGCTTTGGATTTCAGCGGAAATGGTGTTCTCCCCGAGGTGATTTTTACTTTGCATTTACTAATGGGATTGTGATACTTTTTCGCCGATCATCAACGACCCCCCAAGTCTCATGATGAGGATTTTTTTATAAGATGGATGGAAAGGAAATAAACGAACCTAAGGATTTCAAAGACAGTTCCAAGTTTGGAATTTCATCTCAGGTAGAACCTGAAAGGTCATGGAGCAAGATCGTTTATTTAGTATTCAAAAAATCTATTGGCCTTGACAAAAAGTCGAAGAGTAAAGTACTGAAGTTGGAGATTCAAGGCCCGAGTGATTTTTGGCCAAAAGAACAGGTCACAAAATTGAAGAGTGTGCTAGAATCTCAGTGGCAACTGATCAATATATTGAAGGATAATGTAGATGATTTGGACAAAACGTTAACAAAAATCGATAACAATAATACAATCTTGGATAATGCTAAGGATCATATAGCCCATATTTTTCTAGAGTACTAAAGAAGCTTAGGAGGAAAAATTGATATCATTGCTGAGGAATTCTCCATCCCGAAGGAAAGTGTGAAATCTGAGCAGAATAAGAAAAGCATGAGAAATAAGAAGGAAGGTGTGAAAATGAGCAGAAGATGCCCATTATGAAGAATAATACCGAAGGAAATTCAGGTTCTTTGGAGCATCTATGGCTAGAGTGGGGCGATTTTGTGGAGCACTTGAATTAAAGAGGATATCTAAGGCAATGGATTTTGAAGATGGATTGTTGGAGCCTACGCATTAAACTCAAACTCCATTGGAGGAAGTCACAAATCAGTTACACAGCACAGTCAGAAGTAAATAGGGACTGGAATTGATTCTGGAAATAAAGGGTAGCGATGCAGAAGAAGCCTGGAAGCCACCACTTGGAGTTGGGGTGGGTGAAAGATAAGACATGTGGAAAGAACTAATTAGTTGATTGTCGATGAATAATAGTAACAGATGGCAAGTTTTGATATGCTTTGGACAGATAACGAAACCTTCAGAGGAACCTCTCCCTTATAAAACATTGTTGGCCCTCGACCAAGTTTTGGATAACCTTGGTCGTGTTTGACCATTTTTGGGACTTCGACATGTGGGTCGAAGACGGAGCACCTAGGCGAAGCTGAGATTGCGGGATATCGCCCCTTTTTTGTGGGATTTTTGGGTTTAGGGATTATGTAACGAGTATGGGATGTCGTCCCATGGGTTTACCCATGCTTAGGACCCATTTGTAAATGTATAAATAAGTAGCTAGGCATTGTAAGAGGCATCATATCTAATTTGGCTTTGTGCGAGATATGTAAAGGTTGCTAAGTGCGATTAGTTGTGAAGGCTCTGTGCATACTATGTGTTGAGAACTTGCAGATTTAAGTGCAAGTGATTGTTAGAAGGCTCTATGTTGTGCCAAACTCAGGGAAGGAGGATCTGGCGAAGTGCGCATAGATCTCCTGTCCTATGCAGAGTTGGTTTTGTGTCTCTGTGCATGTAAGAAGATTGAAAGAAGATAATAAAGAAGACGAAGAGTTGGTGGATGTAGCCCCACACTGGGGGTGAACCACGTATATCTTGTGTTGTGATTTCTTTGTGTTATTAATGCGATTTATGATTAGTGTTGAATATTTATGTATATTAGATGCATCTGATGTAGAATCTTAGTGCTTAATAAAATGAATGAATGCTACATTCATTTGATGCTATGTGCTAAATGGTTAGATATGCTTAGATCTTGTTGAATACTGTGTTGTTCTATAATTAGGGTTTTTATCTGCGATGTGAATAAGGGTCAAAGACTAATGAATGTTAATTACTAAGTGCTCTGTTAAGTATTTTGATCATAGATATGTGTCCCAGCTAGGTTGTAGACACTTGAGTCCTACAACCCCCCTGCCTCTACCTCGATTGAGACTTCATCTACTTCACAGGTGTTGTCGAAAGGGTCGGTAGTTAGGGTTTTGTTGGTGTGTTGTTGAAGCGTTGAACCCTGGGTCTTCCCCTGTTCCAACAAATGGTTCGATTGTCGGGACCTAAAACTATGATTGTTGGGAACTGAGGAAAAGAGAAATCTCTGTGTGTAGATCTGTTGTTGTAGTGCACAGTACTCTACTTGACTTGTGAAGCTATTTGCTAAGAAGAGAAGTTTGATCTGAAGAAAAGAGGTAAGATCTTAAATCTGTGTGCTCTGATAAAGGTAAGATAAGTGGAAATTTTTTTCTCGAAAGAATGGATCTGGATATGTTTGATAGATTTCGTCCTAGTTTGAAAACTAGGGCATAGCTATAAGAAAGAATATGTGATATGAATAGACCTTATACAAATAGTGAAAGATATGTTATTCCTATGCATAGAAATATTTTTTGGACTAACAAGTGGATGCAGGATCCTAGAAAGAATTTTTTACGGGTCCATCACTGTGATCCCATAGTGCAGTACAGGAAAGGTTTGGGATCATTTAAGAGAAAGAGAGGATTGACTTTTTTTGTAGTTGCAAAAGACCGGGACATCTTGCTAAGGAATGCCCTGGTAGAGGTCCAATTTGCCTTTTTTGTAAAGCTATTGGACATGAAGTTTTAGATTTCCCTAGAATGATTTCTAAAGTTGAGAAGACGAACATGAAACAAGAAACGCATGAGGAAGGTCAAGAGACTAAGAATATACTAGAGGACCAGAAAGAATCAGAGGCTATATTATTGTAGATGAAAGAAACATTGATGATAACAGAGGCATTAGTTTACTAGAGATCGTAAAAGAGAAGCAATGCATAGAAACAAGAATAGGATACTTCAACATAGACTGTGTATTGGATGCAGAAACACAGGTGAACATTATGCTAGAAAGTACTTAGGAAATTTTGGGAAAGTCTGTTATGAATCTTTCATTGGGAGGAATAGGATTGTTTAAAGGAAAGATGATAACCCTATGTGGAAGACTTACTCATGTACCTATGAGTGCTCATGGAACATTGATAGAATAAGAATTCGAGGTCATTAAGTTTGTTGAGAACAGTGCTCCTTTTGCACTTCTGTTAGGAAGGACTTGGATTGAGAGAGATCAGATTTGAAGTAAAGAAGAAGACGAAGATATAGAACAGAAAAATCATGAATTAAGGGATTTCATGGTTAGAAGAATAGCACGATTAATAGAAGAACAGGAGGACAAGTCGAAGCAAATGAGGGCCAAATACCTGGTTTTCGAAGTTGAAAGAACGCAAGAAGGCTTAAAGAACTTATCCATGCAAAAGAGAAGAGCACCTACTCCAAAAATAGTAAGAGAAGAAGTATTACCCTCGAACCCTGTGAAAGACCCCCACAGTGCAAAGTTACTACGCTAAGAAAAGATAAGAACAAGAATGGAAAGAGGAATCCAAAGATGCAAATCAATGGAAAGAAAGAAAGAAATCTCAGTAAGGAGAAAGCAAAGCTAGAAAAATTGCAGGAGGTTCCAAAAAGGACCTCATAGAAGGAAGGCTTGCAGAAATTGAACTTCACTGGAATAGTAGAACAGATCAGATTGGCACTTCGCCACAACTAAGCAATATGACCGTTGAAGGCGTCCAGACCATTAGAATGACGCTCCAAAATGACTAGAAATGCAGTTATTGCCAGAAAGATCGCCACTGGACCGTTGGAACCGCACCATAATGAATGGAATTGTATTGATTGAGGCAGTCCTTCCCATTGGAGGAGTCTGTTACGATGTTGTATTTTTAACCCATTGAATATTGCACCGAGGACACTTTTACGAATTGTGATTATCTGAGCCCATAGATAACTAATTTCTTTCGCACAGTGCTTATTGAGACCTCGCCACCCGTTCTTCTTACCTTGAGTGTTTGTCCACTTATCTGAGACATTTGATCACGAGAGCGCATGTCAAGCGACCTTAGCGTAGTATATAAATCCATCGAAGAAATTTTGATTGACCTCATGGCTGAGAAGCTCATGTCCGCAGGATCACAGACCTCATCGACGAGAGGATTGCAAGAGTCCCCATTGACTTCACATCGATCTGGGCCATCCCAAACTGCGAAAGAGAAACAGAGCAAACATCACGATGACTTGGTGAACACAAAGCTCATCTCGTCGGTCCTGCCGGACTATATCCCGCCTCTTGTTGACGTGGTTAGTTATGACAACGTCCCGAGGGACTTCGACTATACATTGATCACTGCGTACCTCCCGAAGGGGATATGCGCACTTGGACCGTAGTTAGGATAGATTCTGACTCTAAAGATCAGTGATTTCAACTTGGGAGACTGCAATAATTATGGAATGCTCACACCACATAAGTACTTGACAAAGACAATGGGGAATAAGTCGAAGATAATCCTCCAGCCATGGACCATGGACATCGCAAGATCAACAATCCTTAGTGTTATGAAGATACCACACTTCGACAGACATCAGGAGGTTAATGTGTGCATTAAACTCCTCCTATCATGCTACCATGGTGGTTACCTGTGTTTGGATAGGCACATCACTGTAGATCTAGCGTTGATCCACCATATCACTAGATTGAGCATGCAATGACCAGACCCTCGGGATTTTTACCCAGGGAAGGCTACAGATCGCGCCCTGGCGTAGCGAATAAACGACACCTACGATGATGTGGAAAAAGGAAAGTGGGGCTACAAGGTAGCCTCCATCCAAAATGGCATAGTGTACCTAGCTTGCCAGTTGATCGTTGGTAAGCTCATCAAGAAGAAAAGATCGACACAAGTCACGGGGTTCGTTGTCGACCTCACAGGAAAGTGCATTGAAGGGATGTAGATGAACTGGGTGAGCTACCTCATCAACTAGTTGGAGCAAGATTTTTTTGAAGTGCAAGACCAAGGCTATGAGTTTCACTTTAGTTGGTTGTTGATTCCTATTTCCTTCATCACTTGGGAGATTTCAGAGGGAGAAACCTTTCCTGAGGTCGAGTCGTCTGAACCACTAGCCGTGAGGTTCGCTACCCTCTGGTATTGATCTGAAAATAGAAGGCTGACTTGTTATGCTATGCAAGCACCCTCTACTTCATTAAAATAAACTTTACAGGACCTTGCTTCATGTGTTAAAATATGCAAGATAGTTTATGTGCCAAATTTATGTATCTTCTTGTAAATGCTTATATGTGAGGATATGTTCTTTTAAATGGTTATATATGTACTTTCAATAAATACACAGCAACATAACTTGCAGCAAATAAAACATCAAACTCACAACAAGAACAACATGATAAAGGAGTTCACCCCTCTCCGGGCTACATCTCCTTGAGCCTCCATTAATGGACTTGTCTCTCTGGGATTAATTTGTCAAAAAATATTTTACAAGCTGCTTCTCAACTCCAATGGAAATTCTGACTGTACCATTGAGATCAGAACACATAAAAACCCCAAAAATGACTAATAAAACTCTGAAAACGGATCATGGCTCATCCGGGCATGACCTCTTCTACATGTGGTCATAAGCTTCACTGAGCTTCTCTTTGGAAAAAACACCTGTAAAAGTCCTCAAAAGCCTCTAAAACCTGTCCCAATGTGTTTAGAGCATAACAATTAGCCAAAAATGATTATTCAATCACAGAAAACAAACATAGGCTCACCAAAACATGTCCTCAATCAATGAGGGCTTCAAACTCCCTGGAGCTTGTTGAAACTTCAATGGCTAAAAACCTACAAAAGAAGTCTTCAAATGGACTTGATAATAGTGCCAATGGATTCAGGACGTCCAAAAACCCCTAGTCGGGCTTTTACGGCACCTCAATCAGCCAAAAAATGAGAAAGATAGGCCTCCTGCCATCCTCTTCCTTCAAGCTTGTTGGCTCTGGTTCGCAAAAATGCACCTTTGTGTGCTTGAACCAAGAACATGCTCCAAATTCGTGTTTAAACCTAGCACATGCGCACAACTGAAAATGGTGCAAACCGTCAAACAGTTAGGGTGCGCCCAACCCCTAACCGCCAAATTCATGGGCATATGGGCACCATACGACCTTGGCCTAATGCAAAAAGGGCTAATCGTTTTCCAAACGAATGAAGAAGTGACAAATGGCGGTGAATGGTTGGTGGGAAAAACCGTTTTAAAAATGAACAATGAAGCACCAAGTGTCGGGCGCGTGTGTAAACCATTTAAACTCCCGCACACAATATAATATGGTCATATGTATAAAACGATACAACCACAACTGCGGGCTACGTTTACAACATGAATCCCACGCATATAGTAATGGTCATATGTTAACATAACAGAACCACAGGCTGGTGCTAAGCCCCAGCCCGACCCCCCGCCGAAATATCAACCATTAAAACTTAAATAAGTTTTGAAACATATAATTAACAAGAAACAAATGGTGGTACGATGGTCGGGCAGACTTTGTTAAAGTTTACACCGGTGGGGAGGTCCGGGGGTTGAACCCCACAGACTCCAATAAAATTTTGAACCAATTTCCAATAACGGGGTGCCACGTGGCAGCCCATGACTGGGCCACGTGGCACCTTACCATTTGCCCAATACCTGTCGCGTGTCAACAAATGATTCTCCCAAGTCTGCCAATATGAAACTGCCACGTTACCTCTACCACGTCAACATGTACGGTCATGCCACGTCAGTGTATGGTCATGCCACGTCAGCATCCGTACGGACTGCACAGTCAGCATCCATTTTTTTTTACTTGTTTGAGACGAAACGAATTGCGTTGGGTTCATGATGACGAGGTATACGCTCTCGTTCGTTTTGAGGCAATTCCGAGAACGTTGAATTTTGAGCTAAAATTTGACCCCTGGTCCAGATTTTGATCACACCTTCCCACGGAAAGGATTTTGGACCCACAAAATCTTATGATTATCTGTCTGCTTTCAAGTTCTATCAACTTATTCTACTTGAAAAGTCTTTTTGACAATCACCTGGATACTTTGACATGCCTTGCACTGCAATTGACCATGTCCCTCAACCACTGTTCTCTGGCTGCTGCTGACCCACTATTCTCTCTGTGCTTGGAAGAATGCCAACCTTCCCACTGAAAATCAAGTCCCTCTTTCAAACTTATTTGACATCAACACAATCAGCTCTCCAATGGCTGCAAAAACTTTCCTGCAATATCTTGTCACAAGCCAAGAAAACCATCAATCTTGAAAACAAATTATACAAGACTGAAAAATGATGCAAACAAAGTTTTTTTTTTCTCCAAACAACTGTCGCATCTCGTACTTCATCAAAGCACATGGCATTTTCTTGCATCATGGTGTACTCAAAATCAACTTTCAAGTCAATAAACACCATCGACTAAACACAAGTCGAAAAACACGATCAACACAACATAGTCGTCAGACAACATCGACACAAGCCGAAACTCATTTGAAACATATCGACCTTCCCAATGACAAGTCGACAAACATGATACACAATCATGTTACCATCATGAATCCTTCATGATGAACTATCACCAGGTTCACTGCTTACACATACAAAAACAAATGCATGTGCATGACTCTTCAACTCTCCTTCCAGTACAAACATAAGTACATAAACCCAAAAACATGTGGGTACATAAGAGATGAACATGAAAAAGATAAATGGCAGTAACAAGTGAACATCATATCCATCTTTTACATCCTCCTGGCGAATTTATACAACAAAAATGCCTTCAAAATGAATTGCATTCACATGCAACTTACATCATGCAAGTTGTGATAAACTGCTGCAACTTATCATGCTTCCCTTAAATGCACACATAACG
>ML776838.1:593116-631731 GCA_009831015.1 Picea engelmannii
GATTTTGAAGATATATGAGAACTACCAATGTTTGAAGCTTCCTCCATCCTTGCAAGATATCAAACTTCAACACAAACTTGCACAAATACCAACAGCTAAATCTCAAGCTATCAATGGCAAATACATGAGCAAAACAAACTATGATCTGATACCACCTAATCTGAAAATAGAAGTATGACTTGTTATGCTATGCGATCACCCTCTACTTCATTAAAATAAACTTTATAGGACCTTGCTTCATGTGTTAAAATATGCAAGATAGTTTATGTGCCAAATTTATGTATCTTCTTGTAAATGTTGATATGTGAGGATATGTTATTTTAAATGGTTATATATGTACTTTCAATAAATACACAACAACATAACTTGCAGCAAATAAACCATCAAACTCACAACAAGAACAACATGATAAAGGAGTTCACCCCTCTCCGGGCTACATCTCCTTGAGCCTCCATTAATGGACTTGGCTCTCTGGGATTAATTTGTCAAAAATTCTTTTACAATCTGCTACTCAACTCCAATGGAAATTTTGACGGTACCATTGAGATTAGAACACATAAAAACCCCAAAAATGACTAATAAAACTCTGAAAACGGATCATTGCTCATCCGGGCATGACCTCTTCTACATGTGGCCATAAGCTTCACTGAGATTCTCTTTGGAAAAAAAAACCTGTAAAAGTCCTCAAAAGCCACTGAAACCTGTCCCAATGTGTTCGGAGCATAACAATTAGCCAAAAATGATTATTCAATCACAGAAAACAAACATAGGCTCACCAAAACATGTCCTCAATCAATGAGGGCTTCAAACTCCCTGGAGCTTGCTGAAACTTCAATGTCTAAAAAATTGCAAAAGAATTCTTCAAATGGCCTTGATAATAGTGCCAATGGATTCAGGACGTCCAAAAACCCCTAGTTGGGCTTTTACGGCACCTCAATCGGCCAAAAAATGAGGAAGATAGGCCTCCTGCCGTCCTCTTCCTTCAATCTTGTTGGCTCTGGTTCACCAAAACGCACCTCTGTGTGCTTGAACCAAGAACACGCTCCAAATTCGTGTTTAAACCCAACACATGCACGCAATCGAAAAATGGTGCAAACCGTCGAACAGTTAGGGCACGCCCAGCCCCTAACCGCCAAAGTCATGGGCATATGGGCACCATACGACCTCGGGCTAATGCAAAAAGGGCTAATCGTTTTCCAAACGAATGAAGCAGTGACAAATGATGGCGAATGGTTGGTGGGCAAAACCATTTTAAAAACCAACAATGAAGCGCCAAGTGTCGGGCGCGTGTGTAAACCATTTAAACTCCCGCACACAATATAATATGGTCATATGTATAAAACGATACGACCACAACTGCAGGCTCTGTTTACAACATGAATCCCTCACATATGGTAATGGTCATATGTTAACATAATAGAACCATAGGCTGGGGCTAAGCCCCAGCCCGACCCCCCACCGAAATATCAACCATTCAAACTTAAATAAGTTTTGAAACATATAATTAACAAGAAACAAACGGCGGTACGATGGTCGGGCAGAATTTGTTAAATCTTACACCGGTGGGGAGGTCCAGGGGTCGAACCCCACGGACTCCAATAAAATTTTGAACCAATTGCCAATAACGGGGTGCCATGTGGCAGCCCATTACTGGGCCACGTGGCACCTTACCATTTTCCCAATAACTGCCACGTGTCAACAAATGATTCACTGAAGTCTGCCAATATGAAACTGCCATGTCACCTCTGCGACATCAACATGTACGGTCAAGCCACGTCAACATCTGTACAGACTGTACGGACTGCACAGTCAGCATCCATTTTTTTTTCCTGTTTGACGATTCAGACAGATCACAATATCTCTCGCTCCCGACGTCCGTTTGAGACGAAACGAATTGCGTTGGGTTCGTGATGACGAGGGATACGCTCTCATTTGTTTTGAGGAAATTCCGAGAAATTTGATTTTTGAGCTAAAATTTGACCCCTGGTCCAGATTTTGATCACACCTTCCCACTGAAAGGCTTTTGGACCCACAAAAGCTTATGATTATCTGTCTGCTTTCAAGTTCTATCAACTGATTCTACTTGAAAATTATTTTTGACAATCACCTGGATACTTTGACATGCCTTGCACTGCAACTGACCATGTCCCTCAAGCATTGTTCTCTAGTTGCTGTTGACCCACTGTTCTCTCTGTGCTTGGAAGAATGCCAACCTTCCCACTGAGAATCAAGTCCCTCTTTCCAACTTCTTTGACATCAACACAATCAGCTCTCCAATGGCTCCAAAAACTTTCCTGCAACATCTTGTCACAAGCCAAGAAAACAATCAATCTTGAAAACAAATTATACAAGACTGAAAAATGATGCCAACAAAGTTTTTTTTTTCTCCAAACAACTATCGCATCTCGTACTTCATCAAATCACATGGTGTTTTCTTGCATCATGGTGTACTCAAAATCAACTTTCAATTCAATAAACACCATCGACTAAACACAAGTCGAAAAACACGATCGACACAACATAGTCATCAGACAACATCGACACAAGCCGAAACTCATTTGAAACATATCGACCTTCCCAATGACAAGTCGACAAACATGATACACAATCATGTTACAATCATGAATCCTTCATGATGAACTATCATCGAGTTCACTGCTTACACATACAAAAACAAATGCATGTGCATGACTCTTCAACTCTCCTTCCAGTACAAACATAAGTACATAAACCCAAAAACATGTGGGTACATAAGAGTTGAACATGAAAAAGATAAATGGCAGTAACAAGTGAACATCATATCCATCTTTTACATCCTCCTGGCGAATTTATACAACAAAAATGCCTTCAAAATGAATTGCATTCACATGCAACTTGCATCATGCAAGTTGTGATAAACTGCTGCAACTTATCATGCTTCCCTTAAATGCACACATAACGCTGAAAAGTGCATTTACAACAGAAAAATGCAAGCCTTACTTGCTCAAGAAATCCAACCATTTCTTACCAAGCCAACTCAACGGTGACTTTTTCTGCTAAACATCGTCCTCTCGTGAATCATCTAGACTCACATCGATGATGGAATCTCCTCTTCCATTCTTGCCAATCTCTTTATCCATCTGCTTCTTATGTTGTGGATGAGTGGTTGGATGCAACGTCCAACATTGGTCAATGAGATGACCCCGCTTCTGACAATGAGTGCAAATCTTTTGCATCCTCTTTTCACGTTGTCTTCGCTTATAAAGTTTCCTGAAATTGGTCAATCTTTTCCAACATTTTGAAACATGATGGTTATATAAACCACAATATGTACATCGATTCTTTCTTCCATTCTTACATACAAATTTATCATGCTTAACATAATCAAAAGCAACTGAATGATAAGCGGAATTATACCTTGAACATTCACCTTTATCGCCTCTTTGAGGAGGTGAATTTGAAGAGTTACAAGCTCTCCTTTGAAGACCATCAACAGTGTCCTTTTCCTCATCGTTGTCACAACTCTTTTATTTTACACATTCGCATTCATCTTGAACACAAGCCTTACATGCTGGAGGGATTGAACTTTCAACAAAAGTTCTTGAACTTTCACCTTTAAAGCCTTCTTGAGGAGGTGAACTTGAAACAACGTTTGTTCTTGGAAATTTTTCCCTTGTCTCCTCAACTTTTCAATTTGCTCCATCTCTTTGTTCATATCCAAGACCACAATACTTGGGTCTTTCTTCAACAACAGTAGGCTCAACAATGCCTTGTGCATGCTTGCCTAGCCCTCTACCTTCATCTCCCATTTTAAACAATAACTTGGACCCTATTCCTCTTCTGTGATTTTCAAAAACACCAAAACATTCATCTTGAGAGGAATTAGAATATAAACTAACATTTCATACCTTATGTTCGTGCATGTACTTGGTAAGGGTTTCCTTTGCCTCATGGAGTTGAATCTCCATCTCATGCAACTTTTCAAGAAGCTGGTCTTTCTCCTTCTTCATGGCCATCAACTGCTCTTCAAGGGAAATGCTCTCCTTTCTATCTTCACACATCTCTTTCATCACATCTCTCATGGTTAGAACTTCCTTCAACATCTCTTTGTCGAAGAACTTTGATTTTGAAGATATATGAGAACTACCAATGTTTGAAGCTTCCTCCATCCTTGCAAGATATCAAACTTCAACACAAACTTGCACAAATACCAACAGCTAAATCTCAAGCTATCAATGGAAAATACATGAGAAAAACAAACTATGCTCTGATACCACCTGATCTGAAAATAGAAGGCTGACTTGTTATGCTATGGAAGCACCCTCTACTTCATTAAAATAAACTTTACAGGACCTTGCTTCATGTGTTAAAATATGCAAGATAGTTTATGTGCCAAATTTATGTATCTTCTTGTAAATGTTTATATGTGAGGATATGTTCTTTTAAATGGTTATATATGTACTTTCAATAAATACACAGCAACAGAACTTGCAACAAATAAACCATCAAACTCACAACAAGAACAACATGATAAAGGAGTTCACCCCTCTCCGGGCTACATCTCCTTGAGCCTCCATTAATGGACTTGGTTCTCTGGGATTAATTTGTCAAAAATTCTTTTACAAGCTGTTGATCAACTCTAATGGAAATTATGATTGTACCATTAAGATCAGAACACATAAAAACCCCAAAAATGACTAATAAAACTCTGAAAACGGATCATGGCTCATCCAGACATGACCTCTTCTACATGTGGCCATAAGCTTCACTGAGCTTCTCTTTGGAAAAAACACCTGTAAAAGTCATCAAAAGCCTCTGAAACCTATACCAATGTGTTCAGAGCATAACAGTTAGCCAAAAATGATTATTCAATCACAGAAAACAAACATAGGCTCACCAAAACATGTCCTCAATCAATGAGGGCTTCAAACTCCGTAGAGCTTGCTGAAACTTCAATGGCTAAAAACCTGGAAAATAAGTCTTCAAATGGCCTTGATAATAGTTCCAATGGATTTAGGACGTCCAAAAACCCCTAGCTGGGCTTTTACAGCACCTCAATCGGCCAAAAAATGAGAAAGATAGGCCTCCTACCATCCTCTTCCTTCAAGCTTCCTGGCTCTGGTTCGCCAAAACGCACCTTTGTGTGCTTGAACCAAGAAAACGCTCCAAATTCATGTTTAAACCCAGCACATGTGCGCAATCGAAAAACGGTGCAAATCGTCGAACAGTTAGGGTGCGCCCAGCCCCTAACCGCCAAAGTCATGGGCATATGGGCACCATACGACCTCGGGCTAATGCAAAAAGGGCTAACCATTTTCCAAACGAATGAAGCAGTGACAAATGGCGATGAATGGTTGGTGGGAAAAACCGTTTTAAAAACCAACAATGAAGCGCCAAGTGTCGGGCGCGTGTGTAACCCGTTTAAACTCCCGCACATAATATAATATGGTCATATGTATAAAACGATACGACCACAACTGCGGGCTCTGTTTACAACATGACTCCCGCACATATGGTAATGGTCATATGCTAACATAACATAACCACGGGCTGGGGCTAAGCCCCAGCCCGACCCCCCACCGAAATATCAACCATTCAAACTTAAATAAGTTTTGAAATATATAATTAACAAGAAACAAACGGCGGTACGATGGTCGAGCAGACTTTGTTAAATCTTACACCGGTGGGGAGGTCCGGGGGTCAAACCCCATGGATTCCAATAAAATTTTGAACCAATTTCCAATAACGCGTTGCCACGTGGCATCCCATGACTGGGCCACGTGGCACCTTACCATTTGCCCAATAACTGCCACGTGTCAACAAATGATTCGCCCAAGTCTGCCAATATGAAACTGCCACATCACCTCTGCCACGTCAACATGTATGGTCAAGCCACGTCAGCATACGGTCATGCCACATCAGCATCTGTATGGACTGTATGGACTGCACAGTCAGCATCCATTTTTTTTTACCTGTTTGACGATTCAGACAGATCGCGATATCTCTCGCTCCTGACATCCATTTGAGACGAAATGAATTGTGTTGGGTTCGTGATGACGAGGGCTACGCTCTTGTTCATTTTGAGGCAATTCCAAGAACGTTGATTTTTGAGCTAAAATTTGACCCCTGGTCCAGATTTTGATCAGGTATTCAAGCAACATGGTGAAGCAATGGAATTCCAATGTGGTGTTCCACACCTATTACTTGCAGCTGAAAAGGGCCATTTAATCCTTCCCTCAAATGACTATGAATACACTTCATAGGTTCAAGCCAATAGTGAAGTTCTGCGGAGACAGACACTTCATTTACATCACTGCACGCGAAGATGAACACAAGGAATATCTTCAGTCCTATTACAAACTCACTGATCCAGATTTTATGAGGAGAACATNGAAACTGTAAAATATAGCGGAAACAAGCTTGCTAGAGTGGTGGTGGCTTATCTCTGAGAAGAGATGTGACGGTTGCGCTCATTCATAAGAAGATGATTACAATGAGGCTCTGAAGGAAGTTTTTTACAATAAACAGGAATGCCAAAAACCCTAGACATCCAAAAACCTAACCCTAGGAGATGAAGCACCAAAAGTCATGTGGGCCCCGTTTGGGTAAGTTAGTACATCAATTTCCCAAGGTCGTAACTTTTGCATACGATCTTCGTTTTAGGAGTATGATAGCCTGTTGGATAGGTATCGTTGAGGAGATTCATTTTGGGGGTTCAATCATGCCCTTAGCTATCATTAAAAAGCTCGATCCTGAAAAACCTTCATTTAGGCCCTCAAAATGGCCCCGGAAGTTAAAACTGCTAAAATAGTAAATTGCCAAAATTGTCAAAAAACTATTTTGAGCTAGTTGGAAGAGGTGGGTGGCCATCGATATCCATCTGGATCACTCACCGAGGAATATATGGAGGAAATAACCAAGGAATGGCCTGAATAATTCCTTGTACCAGTCGAACAGACATAACTCTCTGACCCCAACCTCATAGGAAGTCTTGTAGTCACCCAGGAAGAGTATGATGGATCAGGCAGTAGTAAGAAGAAGAAGAAGGAAGAAGTACAGGAAATGCACAGTGCATCAGAGGATAATACACCATACTCACCTAAAGGGGGAGGAGGTGACGAAGTATACAAATAAGAGGATGAAGGGGAAGAAGACAAGCAGGAACAGGGCAAAGTAACACCGCCTAACGATCCCCTTACGGAGACAGAGACATCCAAGAAAAGAAAGGTTTCTCCAAATAAACCCTCAGCGTGGAAGAATTCACGCACCAATAAGCCCCACTTACATACTATACTTACGGTGGATGATATCGACCTCATCATCGCAGTTGTATCAAATACTTTTGAGGACATTTTGCAGCAAAGCGAAGCCAAACAGGAGACAATGTATGACTGGATCAAGGCAGAGCTCAAAGGGGTACAGAAGCCTCTTTATTCGAGCCATGCAGTATCTATGAGGTTGGTGTCATCAGTGGGCATATTAGTAGGAGATGAATATGCCCAACTGCATAGAATAGAAGATGCGACAGAGTCTCACCTTCGTCGTGTCCAGGAAGAAAAATATTAGGCCACAGAGGCATTTAAGAAAGCAAAGGAGGAAGCCCTAGAGCAGTGTCGGGTTACGAAGTAAGAGAAAGATGACCTCCATAACAAGTTTGCATAGGATAGAGTGCAGATTTAGAAGGAAAACGAACAGCTTCTCGTGAAGCAAATTGGAGTTAAAGAAGCAATCATTCGAGCACTTCGCTCTGTGTCAGGCCTGGCATAGATGGAAGAGGAAACAGCTAAGAGCCAAGTGGGGAAGCTCGTCGAAGCCATTCAACATCTCCAAGCAAGAGTAGCAGAACTGGAATTGCAAGCAGTGTCAAGCATTTCACAGGAAGTATGAGATCAGAGGGAAGAAACTGCCCAAAGCGCAATCGTAAGAATCAAGGCATTGGCCTTAGAATGAGAAAAACTTAGAAATTGAAGTGCACAGACCTATGAGTGCCTTGCAGAGGACCCAGAACTAAGGACATTGGAGTCACAGCTCCAGGAAACAAAACAACAAGCAGCGACAGTACAAGCACATTTGAAACTACTGTCAGTGTTCGAGAAGATGAAAAGGTCACACGAACAACATGTAGTTCAGCAGTAGGTCCATGCCATCCAGAGTAAAGTCATCAAAGTGACCCAGAGACATCAGTCGGTATAGGACGAAGCCTGCACACTTTTTGAGGAGATCGAGGGACAAGGTGCACAGCTGGAACAAGTGGTCACCACAGTGGAACAATGCTTGTAAGGACCTGTCACCAAGAAAGTCATTTAGGAGTTCGCCGAGAAGGAGGCCCTGGAAAAGCAACAATTCAAGGCAACTCAATCCAAACTCGAGGCCTTTGAAGCAGAGTTCCCCAGAACAGAGTGACTCGGGACGAGTCATAGGTGAGTGTAGGGGGGTTGTTGGCCCTCAACCAAGTTTTGGAGAACCTTGGTCATGTTTGACCATTTTTGGGACTTCGATAGGCAGGTCGAAGACAAAGCGCCTAGGCGAAGCAAAGATCGCGGGATCTCGCCCCCTTTTACTGGCTTTTTGGGTGCAGGGCTTATGTAACGGGTATGGGATGTCGGCCCATGGGTTTACCCATGCTTAGGTCCCATCTATAAATGTATAAATAAGTAGCTAGGCATTGTAAGAGGCATTATATCTAAGTTGTCTTTGTGCAAGATATGTAAAGGTTGTTAAGTGTGGTTAGTTGTGAAGGCTTCGTGCATACTGTGTGTTGAGAACTTGCAGAGTTAAGTGCAAGTGATTGTAAGAAGGCTTTGTGTTGTGCCAAACTCGGGGAAGGAGGATCTGGTGAAGTGCACGCAGATCTCACGTCCTATGTGGAGTTGGTTTTGTGGCTTTGTGCATGTAAGAAGATTGAAAGAAGATAATAAAGAAGACGAAGAGTTGGTGGACGTAGCCCCATGCCAGGGGTAAACCACGTATATCCTGTGTTGTGCTTTCTTTGTGTTATTGATGTGATTTATGCTTAGTGCTGAATATTTATGTATATTAGATGCATATGATGTAGAAGCTTAGTGCTTAATAACATGAATGAATGCTAGATCTATTTGATGTTACGTGTTAAATGGTTAGATATGCTTAGATCTTGTTGAATACTGTGATGTTCTATAATTAGGGTTTTTATCTGCAATGTAAATAAGGGTCAAAGACTAATGAATGTTAATTGCTAAGTTCTATGTTAAGTATTGTGATCACAGATCTGTGTCCCAGCTAGGTTGTAGACACCTGAGTCTTACAACCCCCACTGCCTCTACATCGGGTGAGACTTCATTTTCTTCGCAAGTGTTGCCGAAAGGGTCGGTAGTTAGGGTTTTTTTGGTGTATTGTTGAAGCGTTGAACCCCGGGTCTTCCCCTGTGCCAACAAACACCTTCAATGTAATAAGAGATAAATGTTAAACATGTAACTTGTAACATAAAAGGCAGAGTGAAACATATTTTAATCACGATGAACAACCATGTACATTGGAAGAAAGAATTTTATATCTTATGGCTCATGCATGCAATAACATGCATTCTTTTATTACAATCAATGGTTGTATCGTAGATTTATTCCATCTCACTCATTACTCTTTTAATGCAATTTTTCCAATGCACACTATACCTTTATCTAGAAGCAGAGAGACAATTGTTTCGACTTTTGTTTAGTCATACACATCTATAATCCCGGTCAACTAGGCAGTTGTCTATGAGGTCAAGAGTGATTTTGGGAAACGTGCTCGAGGTCTATACTTTGGAAATGCAAGGGATAAATTGGTTTTCTGCAATGAAATTTTTTATATTCATCACCTCACCAATGAGTTGGTTGGATGAGCTAACTTGCATAGCAACAATAGCCAAAGGACTTAGAGAATGAGCATGTTTTCCTTCATAGGTTTTTATTGCAATCATTAGATATTATTTGATATATATAAATATGTATGTGTTTAATGTGTAATGAAGCCTATTTAATTGAGCCAACTTGTATTTTTATTATTTTTTAATGTAATGTTATGTATGTACATGACAACATCTCCCCCATACTAGACTATAGAGCACCTCTTGGTACAATGAAAACATCATACATAATTTTTTTTTTTTTTTTTTATTTAAATAAAGATTAATAAAACAAATAAACAAAGTATGGATGATAAATAAAAGCATAGTATAAACATTTGACTTTTTGAAGTTTTTTGTTGGTCACATTTTCTGACCAATTTTGCCCAAAATTCAATGTGAAATTTAGAAGAATCATTGGAATTCCATATATATTAGTTGTACCATTGATTTATGGAATTTGAGTAATGAAAATTTGCATTTTCATCAACAATCTTGTAGATGGATTCAGGTGAGAATTGCTAAAACAAAAAGTAAAAATATCAAATATTTAGACTTGTCCATAAATAAAACACAATTAGATATATCACAAAAGACTAATAATGTGGGTGGTTTTAATTAAAAAAGTCAATGTATTAAATTTCGGCATAGGTGAATGAGTAGTTACATGGTGAGAGTATGAAATTGAAAAAGTTCCTTATCTTCTTATTAAGAAAATTTTATATGTCAATTTAATAAATAAATAAAATTTGTATATTAATTTAATGTATAAAATGTAATGATTAATTAAATTATTATTAAAATTAGATATTTATATTATCTAAAGGAGTTGAATCCAATGGTTGAAAATAAGGGATTTTTCACCATTATGCAAGGTTCAATTCTCATGAGGGTTGTTCCTAGAGCCATAGAATCACCTTGAAGTAGTGGTCGGACATTTGGTTAAATCCAAAGAGAATATATTAAATAGTCTCATGATCCATGCACATATAAGTGGATCAAATTTAAAATGAAAAATCGAAGCAATCTTTACATGGGAACTAGGGAAATCTTCTATTAACCACGCAAAAGCATATGCTTTGTTTCAAGGATTAAGAATAATAGCTAACCTCCAAACAAAATAGTTGATTGTAGTAGGAGACTCAAGTGCAATAATCAATCAAATGAATAAGAAATCTCTTCCAATTGATTATTCTCTAGCGTCCATCCTAGCTTTGGATTTTAATGAGGTAAAGGGGTTTAAAAAAAAATCATTCCTCCATGTTTTGAGGGAGTAGAACCACCAAGTAGACATGTTTTCTAATGAGGCCTCAATGTTAAAAGAGGGGTTTCTTAGGGTCAATGGGGCAAAAAAATATCAAACATTTACCTAGTCATTTGTGATGTATCCAAAAGGAAGTGTGTTTATTCTCAGCATGTCTCATCATCGTGTTCTTTGGAATGCACACATGGTTCATGGATATGAAAGGACCTTCAACCCTCTTCATCGCATGATTATCATTCAATTAGCTCTATCCTTTGAACTCTGGTCTAAGACATATCATAATGAAGGTGGGATAATGGACTCATTGTTGTGTGAGCATTGTAGGTTGGAGCACGATTTCCCTCATCAAGAGTGGCCTAGTAAGAACCTTAATTGACTTGGGGAATTTTTTTCATAGTAGTTGAATTCAATCTGGGTCAGTACTTTGATTCCCCTAGTTCTTGAATATAAGTGCTTGGGTTCTTTTTTCTCGTGTATTGTTCACTTAATCAGTCTCTCCTAGATTTGTTCACTGTTGCATGGTTAATTTTTAGATCTTAAGACCCAATCAATAATCAAAAGGTATTTCTATTAAACACAAGCAACATCATCCCATTATCAACACAAGAAGCATGGATTACAAGTAGGTTCAAGAAATTTGTAGGGATTATAGGCGACACGAGGAAACTATACAATGCAACCAACCCTCCATATTTGTAGTTACAACTAAGGTTCACTAGAATGAGCATCATTATAATGAAAAGAATTTCACAGTCATTGATGTTATAGCTCATCACAATCAACGAATTAACGCTTTGGAATCAGAATGCCACTCTCTCATAAATTTGGTTTTAAACTTAAGCAAAAGTTCCCAATTGATGACCTCCAATCTCATGTCTACCGACTTTGTACATCATGACTTCAAGGAGGACAATACACCAAATACTCGAAGATATGGACATTGGGAATTAGGAAACCCTTCTAGCCAACCAAGGGCTAGAGGAGGAAACTAGTCATCATATATTTTGATTATATGTTATGTTGAGTAAAATTATCAAAGTTCTAGTTTACAAAATACATACATGTAAGAATATATTGGATGCACTCTTTGTGAATCTCTACTTCTTATGCTTTGGAAAAAAAGAAGTTATCAATTTTGAAAATATAATGCTAACATGTGTAACTCTCTTTTATAGCTTAGGCTAGAGCTATCGTATAATATAAATTCTCCTAATTTCTATTAAAAATGTATATATAAAAGCTTTATATCACATTTTATTAATTAAAAAGATTAAATATTTAAATTATTTTAGTTAATATCCTTAATTGTATTAGAAATGCTGATGAATCTATATTAAATGGACATATATATATTTGTATAGCTTAGGCTAGATCTTTCATATAATATAAATTCTCCTAATTTCTATTAAAAATGTATATATATAATAGTTATATCACCTTTTATTAATTAAAAATATTAAATATTTAAATTATTTTAGTCAATATTCTTAATTGTATTATAAATGGTGATGAATCCATATTAAATGGACCTATATATTAATAACATGTAAAATGTCTCAAAAACTATCAATAGCATTGTTATAACCTTAAATTGCACCATACATGCTTACTTGGCATCAGGTCATCTCAGATCCCTTCTTTGTCAAAGCACTGGTGAGCAACTCTTTAAAAAACCTATTTTATAAGGGCCCACGCGCCCTACTCCATTACTGCATGTGTGTACATGCTAGCTGCCCTAAAATAGCCCGCGTGGACTGGCAAAAGCACGAAAAAGGAAAGTTGTTGACAGAACACACAGCTCTGGGTGAGTTAACTAAAACTCTCGGCCATGCATGGCCGAGGGTTCATCCAAATACCTAGCTTCTTCTAGCCTATAAAAGAAGGGCTAGGGGTCCCATTTGGAAAGAGAAAAAAAATAGCAAAGAAACTCTACCCATTTGCATATTCCCATTATCCCAACCCTTTAGCCATCCTTATGCCAGAAGAGATACAAAGCAAAGAATTTGGAGGACAGTTGAAGAGGAGCCCAGGATCAGGTTCACGGAGCAGTGGCCAGTCTCGACTTTTTGTAAGTTGACTCATTCAAAGTAATAAAGAAAATGCTTTTCCCCTCCCAATTCATGAGTTATTCATAGTTTGTTAAGTACATGTTTGAATCTCCAACCCGTTAGTCTATAGGTAAGATGCATGTGTAGTTGTTGCTTGTCTTGTATGCAGGTCAGCTTTGGAAGGAGAACTGTGAATAAGTGATCAAGTGCGAAAGAGGATCGACATCAAACACCTGGAACAAGGTAGGTTGATTTGGCCATGTATTTACTAAAAGAAATGGGATTTAAGTCTAGGGACGAAGGTAGAAAGTAGATTTTCTCTTGGTCATATCTTCATGCAAAGTACAACCCTATTTGCTAGTCCGTAAGGAGATTTCCCTCACAACAGAATTGGCGACCGTACTGGGGAGATCTCTAGGGTTCCTAGGAATTTTATTTGTTTTTGGGTGGTTTAAAAGACTGGTTTTCCTGCCTGTTTTTTTTTAGTTTCTATAAAGTATGAGCTAGCAGAGAGTTTGGTTTCCCATACCAGTTGTCTCTATTATTTGCTTGACTGTGTTTTTTCGATACCCACAGAGGTACACGTGGCCTACATCAGGTCTACACGCGTGTACCCGCGCCCTACTCTCTTACAGCCCGCGTGTGAACGCTAGCTGAAGAAGTAGAAGTAGCGTGTAGAGTCCAAAGAATTTTTTAGGCAGTCATCCTCTTCCCTGTCAGAATCAGACATTCTCAAGGGTTTTCTGGGATTATTTCTAAGTCTTGGTTGTTTGCAGTCTTGTCTCAGATTGGTTTGTTTTACAATTATTTTTCCTTACATTATTTTCTTTTTCTGTTAAAAAGAGTGTCCAAGACTTTAAGGGATCCTGGTTATCAATATCAGTGGTCTCTGCCTGGTTTGGGTTGTCTGTTTTTATTTTTTCTCAAAGTTTAGAGATACACGCAGCTTGTACAAGGTCAGTCTGCATGTACACACCCTCTGTCTCTATACAGCTCACGTTCACATGTTTGTTGTTGGATTATCAGTAGCGTTCTTGTGAAGGATAGTTTTTGTTGAGAGTAAGGCAGACATCCTTTCCCTTGATAAGAATTATACCTCTCAGGTGTTTGAATATCTGTCTTAGCAGTCAGTAGCTTAGGATTAATCTTACCCTTAGCTTGCTTTTTCTCATTTAAAAGTTGTCATAAAAAAGAATTTTTTAGAGTTTTTAGACAAGTGTGAGAGTCATTTTTTAAGTTGCTAGTGTGTGATTTCTTGAAGTGATTTTTGCAAGCTGTGATTAGGCTAGAATTGTTTTTCTTGGTTTTTACTTGTTGGTATTTTTCCTTTTTGCTTTATCAGCATTTAAATAAATAAATAAAATCTCTTTTATTTTCTTGTTTGATTGAAGAGTGTGTTTCTGCATGATTAGCCAGGGAAAAGTCATCTATTTCATAAGTTTTTGCAGTTTACTTAGATCATAAGTAGCTTGTAGTCAAGTGAAATTTCTTTTGAGTTTGTTGTCCAAAGTCTTAGAAAATTAAAAAAAAAAAATTGAAAAGTTGTTGAAATTTTGCATTAAGTAAAAGTTTTTTGTTTCCAGCTTTTTTATTCATTTTTTCTTTCGTCTTTTACACATCATCAGTTTCACTTTCATACCCCTTGACATAAGACAAAGCCATAAAATTAACACTAAATCTAAAATTGATTAGACTTTTATGTTTGTAGGGTTAACCAACTAGTTCAGGACTAGGGCCTTGGATTAGGTTGGAGAGGAAACTCTTCAAGGTCATTTAAACATTGGAGTCTGAGTTAGGGAGTGTCTAAGTCCAGTATCGTGAAATTTATCCAGGACCCCCCTCTAACATAGGAGATAAACACGAGGTCGCGTGCGGAAAGGTAGCAGAGATAACCCCTCCAAAGCTAGACCAATCATAGTGGAGAACACATATAGAGGGCTTGTTTTGGGATTCCGTCGATTACATTTGCCACAGGGCTTCGTGGGTCTCAAATCCGTTCGAGGTCCTCAGTTGTCTTTTGGACCACTTTCTTTCGATACCCTTGACAGGTTTCGGGCTCGATACCCTGCTCATTGTGGTCTACCCGACTTTCGATTGTACCTGCCTGGTGATTGTTCGCGCCCTGGCAACCTAGTTGCCTATATTTTTTAGGGACATACACAGGTGACTGCAGGGGTATACCACGGTACCTAGGACAAAAATCGGGCCAAACTTTGCAGATTATACCCAGAGGGTGCTTCTGTGTTCGAGTTGCACTTGCACCGATAAGTTGCTCTAGTGTTGGTTGTTGTAACTGTTCTTCCAATTAATTTAGTGTTTGCCTGTCTTATCTTCTAGGGAATTTTTTAGTGCATGTTACTTTTGAATGTTTAGACTACCTTAGAGTGTCTTTGATATTCTCACGCAATGGAGGATCACAAGCTCCATCGGTCATGAAGGCTTCTTGGCCTGTCGCCGGTTACACTGGAGCCACCCCACCACCATTAAGGTGAAAGCTAGACCAACAAGGGTCTTTTGAAGCGAATGGGTTACAAGCAATTGTGCCCGACCAACATCCAGAGGAGTCAATTTTTTTGGACCTTGGAGCGAATGCTCTTGGCCTGGTTGAAACCCCAACCACTAATTTCTTGGCACCTTTCATCGTACCAATTCAATTTTACGAACGCCAGACAGTGTTGCACATAGCAATGGAAACAAATGTTGTTACTCCTTCTGGGAATTCTTCAATTCCCACTACGGTTGTCACCACAGGAGAGTTTACACCTCCTAACCCACCGTCATCAGTCTGAGCCACCATGGTCTCAACTGCAACTACATCGCACAGTGGTCCGATCCCATCTTTGGCGGCAGCCACAACCCCTTTCACACCAAGTGCGACAGGCCCTCCGTTCTCATACGGGATTCCTAGTTCGGGTACAAGTCCTGTACTTTCCTACTCCACTTTATAGACTTCATATATGGGGCAAGGGAGCTCTAGCACTCCTCTGCAAGGTCACATGGGGGGTACTCCTACTCCTTTTAATGATTTTCCTTATGGAGGAGGTCACATACCTCCTTCGTCCCCTTCACTCGGTTTCTCGCATCAGCAATCCACTGGGCAACCTACACACCATAGTTTATTTGGAGCAGGGACTCAAGGACCACCTACGCATAGTATGTCGGTAGGTTTGACACCATTTTATTTGATAGGAACGTTTGGTAACAACGCCTTCTCGTCCACCGCCTTCCCGACTGGGGGCAATCCCATTTTTGGACAATCTGTTCCTGTGCAGGGTACTATTCCTGCACAGGGGGAAAACCCAGGAAATTCTTCCACATCAGAGCCATGGAATTCTTGGCAAGGATCCATTCCCTCATCCGAAATGTCGATCTGGGGTAATTCTTTCCACAATCAATGGAACCCCGGACAAACTACTATGCCTATCCCTACGGGACCGACATGGGGCAACCCTTCCCAGAGTCCTTCGAATATAATGCATGCCCAGCCATCTATGTCCTATTTGGGAAATCATACGATGATGTCTCCACATATGAAAAATCCATACGTTGGCCAGGGCCATGGTTTCTACTAGAATCCGGGCCAGCAGCCAAAATTTTCCTGGTAACCTGGTGCCAGTCAAACTCCAAGCCCCTTTTTCCCAGGTTATCACCAATAACCCAAACTACCCTTCCTGGCGACTTTGCACTTGTTAGATTTGACAACGTTGTTGAATGACCCTATTTGTCATGATCCACGTTGGCCTCCTATGCCGACAAAGTTGCCTTCGGACATTCCAAAGTTCAAATCCAAGCCTAACGAAGATCCAAGAGATCATGTGACTACCTTCCATCTTTGGTGCTCATCTAACTCATTAAAAGATGTCTTTGTATAGTTGCGATTGTTTCAACGTACTCTCATTGGGAGTGTCGCGAAATGGTACATTGAGCTCGATCGCTCAAGATACTCTTCCTTCGGCGAACTGGCAATGGCTTTCCTAAACCATTTCCAATTACCTGTGAGATACGATGCTAGCACAGAGATGCTAGCCAATTTCGAATAGACGATAGCGAACCATATCTCTGATCACATCCGAGAATGGCAACGCTGAAAGAGTTTAATTAAGGTACCAGTCCCACCAGCATTCCTTCTTGAGTGGTTCCTTAAGTCTTTGGTCCTACAGTTATCCAAAGACGTCGCAACATTGGGAGTATTCTCTGAAGAAGACGCCATCATGAGAGCTCAACAATTTGAGCTCATCTATTCTCAGTCCGGTTTATTATAAAACATCTTGCCAAATGCGCCACATTCAATACTAGATAAAACTAGACAGAGATTTGGACCACATGCCGATGGTATTGTTGGTTCAGTACAAACAAAGCTCGCTAAGCAATTGACAAAGAAGTTGCAGCAGTTATCTATACAACACACAGTGGCCAACCAAACTACTACTTTGGTTGCTCCCCCTACCAAAATGTGAGAGGTACACACAGTGCAATCGACTAACCCAAAGGCCACCCAGTAGCCTGAAGGAAAGAAAAAACAATGAAAGAAGGGTAAGGGGGGTAAAAAACCTATCGATAATGTTGGCGGGGACAACATTGAAAAATGGAAGGCGAGGTATCCATGCAACCTGTGTGTGGAAGACCACCCGACTCATCTATGTCCTCGGCTTGCAGAAGCCCAAACGTTTGTAACGTAGCAACAGCCGGCTGTGTTGACCAATCCATTTCAACATGGGAAAAATCTAACCCAAGCCTCTACAAGCACGAAAGGGGGCAGCCAAGACCCCTCTCTGCCTGTGAACAACCCCGCATCTGCGAACGTATATATGGTGAGGGGTGATGATTTTATATCGACTAGAGCGCATGACTATAGTACACCAAGTACTTCTGAGAAGGGTAAAGAAGTTGAACTCCCATATCTTCCTCTACAGATTGAGAATACATTGGTTGAAACAATGACACGCATTCCCAAAGGTGCATTCAAAAAATCTTCTCATAACCCAAACGCAAGGACCGCCCAGAACTACTCTGTGGTGGAAGATTTATCACAAACCCCTTGTGCGATGTCCGCTTTGGAGGTCCTCCAAAGCTTCCCTTCCAAGAGGAAAGCCTTGTTAACCGCTTTAGGATCTACCGAGACTTGTAATCCAGGTACAATCATGCTGGATACAACTGACTTAAAACCTCGTCTACCTTACCACGTAGCATTTCAGATAGTAGTGGCTTATCCCATGAAAAATTTTACTCAGAATATCCTCTGCATGGTGGTTGATGAGGGCGCCTCGACATGCGTTATGTCGTTGGCATGTTGGAAGGCCATTGGCCAGCCCGTTTTGTATCCGTCACCTACTCTCCTCACCGCTTTCGACATTCATTCATTCTGACCACATGGTATCGTTCCTTCTCTCCCCGTGCAGTTAGGAGGGAAGACCGTGTGTGTCGAAGTAGAGGTAGTCGATGCTCCCCTCGACTATAACCTCTTGTTAGGAAGGAGTTGGACTTATGCCATGCAAGTTTTGGTTGCTACATTCTTCTGAGTCTTGTTGTTTCCACACGAGGGTCGGATAGTGACCATCGATCAATTGTCTTTCTCCAGACCTGACCCTGCTTTGGGGGCATCCACGGTCCTGATGATTGATAATCCTCAACTAGGTTTCATCAACGTAGGGGTTGGTTTGTGCCCATCTTTGATGGGTACCTTCGATTACCCGCCCCCTAAAGGAGATATCAAATTTATATCAAATCTCCATAAGGTTGAGATTTTTCAAGTTTCGTCGTTCCGCACGACTTACTTCGATGATCCGTGGACACTTCCTTCCCCATCGGCCACGTTGGATGGGACAGGACACCCAGGCATGTCCATGCCCTTATCCACAGCTAAAGTAGTGTACTCTTTAGTCCAACAAAATTCAGCCCACACTAATCCAGCTCCTTCACAAGAGTTAGATCCACTTCTAGATCCTGTTTGGGCTCAGGGTTCTCTCACTCACACCGATTCATTGGACTTAGTCTTGCCCCCTAATGAAGCCATAATTGAAGCAATGACTAGTCCGGATAAACCCTGGGAAGATCTTCATCACAGATCATACTTCCTCCCAGAGTTAAGCCGAATTGAAGCGAGACAATTCACCATGACTATGAAGGGAGATTGGTCTTGTCCTATTAATCCCTTAGCTACACACGAGATTTATGCTGAGGGTAATATGGAAACTATCGCTGAAACCTTACCGATCAATATCTCTCGAAACCCTGGCATCGTGGAGAATGTCTTCATCGACGCTGATTTCTCCCCCAAAGAGATTCAAATCTACATAGATCTTTTTAAAGAATTCCGCGACGTTTTTGCCTGGTCTTACTAGGAAATGCCAGGCATCGACCCAAAAATAGTTGAACATGAAATCACAACGTATCCTGATGCCAAGCCAGTTCGGAAGAAGCTTCGTCCAGTTAATCCCAAGAAAGCAGTAGCCATTAAGGTTGAGGTTGAAAAATTACTAAAAGTTGGGTTTATTTATCCTATCCATTTGACCTAATGGGTGTCCAACCCCGTACCAGTCAATAAAAAACAAGGCACGATTTGTGTATGTACCGACTTCCATGATTTGAACAAGGCATGTCCCAAAGATAATTTTCCCACACCTTTCATCGACCAGATCATTGATGAACGTGTAGGTTGCGAAGCCTTTTCTTTCATGGATGGTTTTTTCGGATATAATCAAATCCAAATCAAAGACAAAGACCAACACAAAACGGAATTCATCTTCCCATGGGGTACATCCACATATCGTAAAATGCCTTTTGGTCTCAAAAATGCTAGAGCCACCTTTTAGTGGGCCATGTATTTTTCTTTCCATGACCTCAAGCATATAGTCGAGGCCTATCTAGATGATTTAGCATCGCAATATCGCAAGAGAATGGATCATCCCACACACCTCCGACTTATCTTCGAATGTTGTCGCTACTTTTGGATTCGCCTGAATCCAAACAAGTGCAGCTTATACGTAACGTCAGGACGATTGTTAGGTTTCATAGTGTCAACAAATGGGATCATGGTCGATCCTCTCAAGGTTGAGGCAATAATTCAGTTTTCCCCCCCACGCACAATCCTTCAACTTCAGAGTCTACAAGGCAAGGTGAACTTTTTACAACGCTTCATCGCCAACTATGCCGAAATCACCAAGGGATTTATGCGCTTACTGAAGAAAGACGTTCCCTTTTACTGGGACGATGTAGCTCAATGGTCTTTCGACGCATTAAAACATGCCCTCACAACTGACCCTCTGCTCCGGCCACCTAACTATAACAAGGATTTCTTATTGTATCTAGCTGCAGCAGAGTCAACCATTAGCATGGTTTTAGTTAAAAAAGATGACTTGTTCTCAGAATACGTGATCTATTACCTGAGTCGAGGCCTCGTAGGACCGGAACTTAATTATTCTCACATCGAAAAACTTGCGTTGGCAGCAGTTCATGCTGTTCAACGGTTCCGTCATTATGTTCTGTTTCGCAAGACCACCGTCATTACTGTCATGAATCCATTCCAGTACATGTTGACATGATGGGTAATAGGCGGAAAAATCAGTAGATGGATAGTCATCCTCCAAGAGTTTGACTTAGACTTCGTTCAGCAAAGTCCAAAAAGTCACTGGTCTTTGCAGAACTTATTTCAGAACTTCCAGTTGAGTCAAGTGATGTTGTGCCTGAAGAATCACCTATCCGGGGAGATATGTTTTTGATCGCATCTTTAGATCCCTGGTATGGAGATATACTTATCTATCTCCAGACTTTGAAGTGCCCCACCATTGCTTCTCGCGATGAGCGTCGACGCATACGCCATCAGGCTAAGAATTATCTCATAATCAATGATACATTGTATCGGAGAGGTGTAGATTGCATCCTACGTCGATGTCTCACTCATGAGTAAGCAGTTATTGTGCTTAACGATTGCCATACCAGAGCTTGTGGCGGTCATTTGTCTGGGTTGGCAACAGCCCAAAAGATTCTACGAGTAGGTTAATTCTGGCCGACACTTATCAAAGATTGTATCGAATCGGTCAAGAAATGCCATCTGTGCCAAATCTTCTCTCAGAAGATGAGGGCACATCCCGCTCCTATGTTTCCTGTCATCACAGTTGGTCCCTTCACCAAGTGGGGGATTGATTACACTACTTGCAACCCTCCTTTAGCAAGAGGGAATCGCTATATCATCATAGTTGTAGACTACTTCACAAAGTGGGTCGAAGCTATGCCAACATTTAAAGATGATGGAGAGACTGGAACTCTCTTTGTATTCAATCATATAATAGCAAGGTTCGGCATCCCGAGGGAGATTGTCACCGACCATGGTAGTCACTTTCAGAACCAAATGATGACCGAGTTAACATCAAATCTTGGGTTATGGCAAGAACATTCATCACCCTACTACCCCCAAGCAAATGGGCAGGTGGAAGCTGTAAAAAAAACTCTTAAGACTATCTTACAACAAACTATCAACTCAGCCAAGTCAAATTGGAATTTGATGTTATACTCGACATTATGGGCTTGCCGAACATCTGTTAAGACAACAACTAGTTTCTCACCTTTTCAACTCGTTTACGGGATGGAGGCAGTCTTTCCCATCGAATGTCAGATCCCGTCTCTAAAGTTGGCAGTACAATTATTGCCAGACACTTCTCCACTTGAAGAACGGTTAGTATACCTTAAGCAACTCAATGAGCAGCGTTGTGATGCGGCCCTGGCCAACGAGGCTCATAAACATAAGGTCCAGTGTCAATATGATAGGTCCATTCGTCATCAGATTTTCTCTGAAGGCGACCTTGTCCTGGTCTATGACCAAGATAAAGGACCCCCTGGGGGCAGGAAAATTCAAATCCATGTGGTTCGAACCTTTCATCATAAAAGAGGTTTTAAAAAAGGGCGCATATCATCTGGTTGACTTTGAAGGGAATGCTTTGGCGGAGCCTAGAAATGGGCTCTACCTCAAGAAGTATTACTCATAGGCAGGCCACTGCGGGTAAATTTTTGTAACATATGTATAGTCTTTGTACTATTACTTTTTTAGTTTCTTTTAGTATTATGGACGTGTCATTGATACTATCTTTCGTCAGTGTGGCAGATGTCAAGTGATTCCGAAGTGTTCGTTGGGTATGCAGAAGGTGCTAGTTGGCACACTCGAAGGCTTGCCTCAGTAGCTTGGGTAATCTTTACACCTCAAGGCCAGTTATTATCTTCCAGAGGGATATGCTTAGGTGACACCACAAATAATGTTTTCGAGTATAGCGCAGTTATTGAGTTGCTTCGTGATGCTTTGTCATTGGGTATCTCTCATCTCCGGGTCTATCTCGATGCTCAACTAGTTGTGTCTCAGTTAAACAGAGTGTACCAAGTTCATGATCGAACTTTACACTGACGATTCCTTAGGGTACGTCTCTTAGAATGAAACTTTGATTATATTACATATTTTCATGTTCCTAGGAGATTAAACCAAGTTACAGATACTCTAGCTAATCAAATTTTAGATTGGCATCTTGCACACATATGAAAGAGAATTGACATAAGCATGTAAATACGTTTTTGCACACATGATCCATAAGACAGAAAAGACCAAAAAAACATATACAATATCATAAAGTAACCAGAGTACATAGATGGACGCAAGCGTCTCAAAAATAGGACCGATAATGAGTCACAGGGCTTATGCCCTCAAAAAATATATACAAGCAGTACTCATGGCATATCAAAATGTCTAGCTAAAGTCAGGGCCTGTGGGCCCTGTTATACTGGTCCACAGCATTGGCTAAACGCCAAAACAACCGGACCCACATCCATGGTGCCCCCACTACATGAGGCTACATAGATGGTGGCAGGTCCTCAACCTCTACCATCGGGACCGTGCGAGTGAGCACAGTAAAGTTACGCTCAACCCGTCTCAATACCCTCTCAGCCTCCCCGGCTGGAAGATATCCTACTACTGTTGGTCCCCCTACGGCAGCAGGTGTGGCCCCTGGCCGAGGATGACACTTATTCCTCGCATAGTCAATGGGTCGCACCGGTCCCACATCTGCACACAATGAACACATATCCGTCAAATACTCTGGCATAACAAAAAAAATGATATATATAACAAAACAACATAAAAATTACATATACAACAAAAAAAATACAAAGGTGGAGACTTACCCATCTCCCCTCACTCCTCACCAGGAGGTACTAGTATCTCCGAGTCTCTCGAAAAATCAATCCCGATAAATGGGTAGTCCTCTTTAACCAGGATCTATCGTGACAGCCATGCAAAAAAGTCGTCATTGAAGGACTCATTGGTCCTTCCACCACCCTATCGCGGTAATAGTACTACCCATATACACACATTGGGCCCTCACTTTTGAAGTCTTTTTCATTCAATAAGAGGGCCCACACGTGCCATAATGGTGACAGTCGTGTGTACACACGTGCAGAGTTTACTCTACCCGAATGTACATGCGGCATGTCCTGAGACAGCCCGCGTGGACCTAGGGCCGACCTTTTAAAGGTCGATTCCCCCCTAAAAAATGAAACCCAATACATAAATAAAGACATAAAATGCAAGATAATGGAGGTTGTACTTACTTGGTCCAGACAGAAGTTCGTTTCATCCACTGTAGCTCCCAGAATCACCACTTTAATCAAAGGGGGTCTTTTGGCTCCAGAGCCAATTTCCAAATCAGCAATGGTGATAATGAGTTGCCAGCTTCTATTTATAGACTTTTTGGCCTCTTTTTGTCACTTTTTTGGCCTCCCTTATCATTTTCTTCATACCAAAAACCATTTAGAGTGATTCAGGAGTTACATAGGAGGGATTTGATTGGGTATTGGGACAACTTTTTTTGAGTTTTGAGTATTTTTCGACGGTCCGTGGAAATTTTTTCTGACGCTCAACTTGAATATATAGGCTAGGTTTCTACCATGATTTTTGTATCTCGTTGTCTTTTTCCTTTTCCATAGGATCGATCCCATCAGGTTGTGACATGGAACCATCATCTCTGCTTTAGAAGTGTTGCAACTTGGTGGTAGAGCTTACCGGAACATGGATGCCCTAGGTAGATCCTGGTTGCATTATGGTATTCATGTTGTCTCTAAAACACTGTAGGCTCGGGAGTCCTTGTAGTTTTTCCTAAATACGAGTTTGAGCCTCATTTTCATGATTCGTCTTCACTCTTGACCTCACCCTCAGGACTCCCAAAAAATAACGGGTCTTCTTTTAAGCCCTTTTCAGACCCTCTAAATATGAAAAGATTGCTAAGAGATCTTATGGCCTTTCACGCTCGTTAAACTGAAATTTGAAGTCACATATGTCCGACGGTAGTTTACCCCTTTTTCGGTCCGGATGGTCAACTATACGAACAAAGGTATACTCTATGGAACTTCAGCTCTATAGAAGAGTACTCTCAAGTATAATTTTATCCCTTTTTCCGGCCTAAGGGACTAAACTTACGAAGAAGGAACCCCCACGGAGTCCATAGTTAAGCTCTTTTCAGACTCCCTAAAATTGAAAAGATCGTCGAGTGACCTTATTCTTTCACACTCGTTAAACTGGTCCAGAAGAACATTCCTGACGGAGTCCATAGTTAAGTTTTTTCAGACTCCTTAAAAATGAAAAAAATGGCTGAGTGATCTTGTCCTTGTCACACTCGTTAAAATGGTTTTGAATAGACATCTTGTCAGTGCTAGTTTCCCCCTTTTTTCGAACCGACTAGAATATCTTCGAAAAAGGTACCCCAATGGAGTTTCCTTTTATGTTTTTTCAGACTCTCTAAATATGAAAAACCATTGAGCTTACCTTCTCTGGGCTCATTAAACTTACATCGAAGGACGTTACCATTGTGTGTTTTGTTAACCGCGTTTGTATATCTTATACGCCAGCCTTGTAACAGTTTGCTTCTGCATTTTAACACCCTTGGCCCCCGAAGGATTTTTCCCGAGTATCATTATTTTGAACATCGATCTTGTCCTAGTGCCTTGAACTTATATGTTTGCAACACTCGTTCCTCCATTGTAACGTAACATTCCTTTATTCTTTTTCCAAAAATTATTGAAAAAGCCCAAAAAATCAAATATACCCCAAAAAGAGGAAGGGAAAAGTATTTTCTTTATTGGCAGCATAATGAGTCACCCTTGGATAAAGCACATCTGTCCATTTGTTCATCAAACTATGGGATGTAGTACGACCTTAGGAAGTTGTTCTCGCTACATAGAGTTGTGTCCTCCTCCGTTTAGTTATTCTTCCAAACATATGGAGAGTTTGTGTTGCCTCCTGCTCCGTAAAATTATGATTAATGCCATGCTGCCTAAGTCTCATCATTTGTCGTGTTGTTGTCCAAGGGAAGTTTCTACCAAGTTTGAGTCGGCCCCTCTACAGTTTGTCTCTTGCCCTCATACCCGGCCATCCTGAATGTCCAATCAAGTCCTTGTTCAAAATCAATGAAGCCTTCAGTCTGATCATCAAGTCCATGACCGGCAATCCATCGAAGACCTCTGGGTAGTGCAGTCATACACTCATATTACACTCCTACCCAAGTTTTGAAGATTTTGAAGTAGTTGCTCGAGCTCTGAAGATCTCATCTCCAGCCATCAGGCTGTATTAGCTTCTAGAAGATGGATACTCTATATGTATATCTTTTTTATTTCGAGATGTAGCTTTTCTATGTATTGTTCACGGCTACACTTTATATAGTTATTTGACATGGATCTACAGTGTATTTGTTTGGTAGCCATGATTCTATTTTATCCCGAGCATGGGTATGCCTGCCTCGGTGAGACATTTGTTATTTTGCAGACGGCACCTCTCAGTTCCTGGTCCCTGGGCTCACTTGTTTGGCACATCAGTAAAGATTGGTAATGTATTTCAGCCATCAGATGCTCTTCTAACCTCACACATTAGGGGGCATCTGTTATAACCCTAAATTGCACCATACATGCTTACCTGGCATAAGGCCATTTCAGATCCCTTCTTTGCCAAAGAATTGTTGAGCAACTCTTTAAAAAACCTCTTTTATAAGGGTCCGCACGCCCTACTCCATTACTGCACGTGTGTACATGCTAGCTGCCCTAACACAGCCCGCATGGACTAACAAAAGCATGAAAAAAGGAAAGTTTCCAACTGAACACACAGCTCTGGGTGAGTTAACTGAAACTCTCGGCCATGCATGGTTGAGGGTTTGTCCAAATACCTAGCTTCTTCTAGCCTATAAAAGAAGGGCTAGGGGTCCCATTTGGAAAAAGGAAAAAAATAGCAAAGAAACTCTGCCTATTTGCATATTCCCATTGTCCCAACCCTTTAGCCATCCTTGTGCCAGAAGAGATACAAAGCAAAGAAGTTGGAGGACAGTTGAAGAGGAGCCCAGGATCAGGTTCGTGGAGCGGTGGTCGGTCTCGAATTTTTGTAAGTTGACTCATTCAAAGTAATAAAGAAAATGCTTTTCCCGTCCCAATTCATGAGTTATTCATAGTTTGTTAAGTACATGTTTGAATCTCTAACCCGTTAGTCTATAGGTAAGATGCATGTGTAGTTGTTGCTTGTCTTGTATGCAGGTCATCTTTGGAAGGAGAACTGTGAACAAGTGATCAAGTGCGAAAGAGAATCGACATCAAACGCCTAGAACAAGGTAGGTTGATCTGGCAATGTATTTAGTGAAAGAAATGGGATTTAAGTCTGGGGACGAAGGTAGAAAGTAGATTTTCTCTTGGTCATATCTGCATGCAAAGTACAACCCTATTTGCTAGTCTGTAAGGAGATTTCCCTCACAACAAACATGTAAAATATCTCAAAAATTATTATTATTATTATCCTAAGAGGTTGCATGTTCAAATTGAGAGGGGTAGGGTATGTATGCCGAGAGGGGGTAGGGTATATATACCTCCGTAGTCTCATATACCAATTTGGTATTTGGATTGGTCGTGACCTTAAAAATAGATTATTATTATTATTATTATTATTATTATATTAAACAAATTGTTTATATAAAAATAAATCAAAAACTATTATTATTATTATTATTATTATTATATATATATTAGAAAAAATTGTTTATATAAAAATAAATTAATTAAAATAATAGATTTTGTTGTTTTATTATTTTTTAAAGTACCACAAAATTTAAAATACTTAGGATTATTAATCTAATTTCTTATTTAAACAAATAAACTTTTAATCCATTAAAAAAAACTGGAGACCATTCTCCAAAACCAAAAACAAAACCATTATCAGACTTGTTAGCTAAACTTAGCTCACACTATGTCGAATGAGAGAAGGCATGGCCATAGCATTTTCTACAAACTCATCAAGTCTAACAGAATGTTTACAGGTGGATAAACATTGAACTTTAATTGGATTGTACGGTAAACTAGCTCAAACTTTGCATAATTAGAGAACGCATTACCCGTGCATGGTATACACCATAATCTGACAAAAACCTTGCAGTTATTGATAGACAAAATTTTTTATCTAACCAGAAGAGCTCTACAAATGCATATGAAAAAAAAGAAAAAACCCTAGACACAAAGCATAAGAGCTCACCAGTTTTTTAATACCTCAATCTCGGCATTAAAGGAAGGCTTAAGGTTTCCCACTTATGATTATAATAACCGCATCATGGAAGTAGTGCTCAAACACAACACAAGATTAAAGAATTGGTTCATGTCTTATAATCTTTTGTCACAGTGCATTGGACTGTAAGTGTGATTGGACCGATGATTTCGAAAAACCAGTAGACAATATCCACATATTTTCCATGTTTCGAACAAATGACCGACGTTGCGGAGCCCAGGATATGTCGAGCTTTTTTGTCCACGGGATTGCGTTGAAGTACAAGGGAATCTTCATAGCCAACGCATTCGAGCGTGAGACGTCCCACTTAAATTTAATTTACTGGTGACAAGGATTGAACACATGTGGCCTTCTGCGAATGGTAAGAAGACAGGTGGGTGGTCTAGTAGATGGAGTTTGTCCTGCAGTGGGTTGCAATTGGCTATCGACAGACGACGAAGGTTGAATATAACCGCCCCCTTAAAAACATCTTCGGTGTAATTAATATTTAAACATTTTTTCATTTTCTCTCTAAATTATGTAAATAAGGTGGGGTATATACCAACCAGGGGTGATGAAAGGGTCTTTGGACATGTCATATTATTGGTGAAATAGGGCAGCGTGAACGATGTGAGGAGTGATAAAATATCTATGCTTAGAATAAGTCAAGTGCCATGATGATTTCGTTAATAACATTGTGCCTGCTTAAATGAGGGTGAATGAAACTTTGCATAAGCAGTTTGATTTAAGGGGAATCTCGGAAACACTTTGTTGACTAGAAACCGATGATCAAAATGGTCATCAACAACGTTGTTTCCTGGGAACTTTGGAAACCATTTGTGAGACTATTTTGGCATGGTATTGCGATATCCATGAATGGTGGCCATGTTTAAGGGTTTGTAGAGGTATTTTTCCCAAGGGTGAGCCATTCGAGCAAGGGGAAAGGTACCTTGGAAAAGAAAAGGGTTTTGACAACGGGAGACTTGAGAGGAAGCCTCCTTCGGTAAACCTTAGAAGTCTTGAATCTCTCGAGGGGGAAAGTCTTAACAGAAGATGGATTCTGGGAAGGTGGAGTCACTAGATGAGCTTCAAGAAGAGCTCATCAAGGGTGGAAGGGGAAGATCATTCAAGTGGAGTAGCTAGGAAAGATATGAGTAAAGGATTTGGGAAGGAACCTTTCCAAAGTGTTGTTAGGGAGCGAAAGAGGATCCAAAATCTTCCTCGGAAATGAGGCAAAAATGTTATCACATAAAATGTAAGTTGGGCAAAGCCTGACCCAATCCATGATATGGTGATAACTTTGGAAGAGTCTACCCACTGTAACCTTAGATAAACCCTCCCCTCACTTTAGTGAAGGATAAATCCAACATAAGGGAGGAATCTCGGGTGACCCTAGGGGGAAAAGAGATGGAAAACGAGTTTATGTAAGTGAATCCCCTATAGGTCATCCTAGTAAGTTAATAATCGATCGGGAATGAGTCTCAACGATGGTCAATGATTTTCATGTGCTTGAGTACCTATGGAGGAAAGTTGTACCTGCTCGATACACAAGAAAACACAAGATACAAGCCCATTAATATAATGGACAAGAAAGTGAAGCTTGTTGTCCCAATTAGCAGCAGTATACAGTGATATATATCACCAATTAAATGAATAAAAGAGCTGCTAAACAAGTCACTAAAATCCAAGAAAATATGCAAGAGATTAGCTAGCAATTACTTCTGTAACTCAAGTTTTATAGCACAAGACTTTAGCAAAAAGTAAAGGTTATTGGGTACAAGTATTGACGAGATATTGTTGCAGCCTTATGTATGTAGCATATAATTTCTACAACAAAAAATTCCAACCACTGAAACTTGGAAGTAAGCCTCCCAAAATAAGCACAACAACTACTAGATTAATTATGGCATCCTTCTAGCAAACTTTGATGGTTGAAATGAGAGTAAAGTGAAATCTTTAAAGTGATTTTTTGCAACCCTAATGGTTGTAGATTCAATTTATAAAAACAATAAGAGTTACTTGGAAAAATATGATGCTCTAGGAGCATCAACAAGCTAATATCATGTAGAATTGATTGCACTTTAAACAATTTGAAAATCTTGTAAAATCACATTACCCAATGCAAGTAATTTTATTTCTCCAATGCAAATTTCAAATTAGTTCCTTTAAAATATTGGGTAAATGGAGTCCTGTATTTAAGAGTTAGATCCAAAATATCCCTAGGGCATGAAAATCAAACTTAGGTAAATCTAGGAGAGTGTACACCCTTGTACTCCTCCTAGCAATCTTGCAATAAATGACTTGTCAACTAGAAAATGAGATGAAGCTTGATGGAGGGTGTATACACTTACAATCCTCCTAGGGTTTCAACCAATAACAATTATGAAAAAATAAAGAAGAACTAACAATTGTAGATTTTCCTTACCACTTTCAAGATAGATGCAAAGTAAAATCCTAGTTCACCAAGAAATGACCATTCATAAGCAAGAGAGAAGACCTCCAAAAGGTGCGCACTACCTTAGATCCACAAATCACCAATATAATTCACCATAAGACATTTTCACAAGAGAGAGAGAGAGAGAGAGAGAGAGAGAGAGAGAGAGATCATCTTTCCCAATGAGGGCGCAAATTTCAACCAAGCAGTCTTCTCACAATGGAAGAGCTATATAAAAAATGAAATGAAATGATTCTTATTTATACAAATCCTCCTAAAAGTGTTTTTCCACTTAAATTTAGGGTAAAATAAAAAACAAGGGGTCAAAAACCCTTGTTTTCCCCTTTACATGATAAATTCAAATTTAACTTTTAAAAATTGCACATAAGAAATCTTAGTATGACGTCACCCCTCTCTAGGATGAAGTTTTGACATTTTTGGGTGGACGTCGAGCCATTAGATGAATCATTGGGCCTCCAAAGGCTCCTCCCTCATGCACTAGGCTCATCTTTGTCATGATAAGGATCTTCTTCCTCCCAAAATTCCAAGTGTCCATTTCTACGACCAAACCCTAGTGCTAGGGTGATGTCAAGCCATCCAAGTGTGACATTTTGGCCTCTAGAAGAAAAGCGTTGGGATAGTAAGGGATAGGTGAGGTCCTCCAAGGTGCCTCTCAAGAATTCAAAGGTTGTCATCATCGTCTAGTTTTGTGGGTCATGGTATCCATCTTGTGGGCTTCATGCCCCAAGAAATCCCAAGCTAGGCTTGTTCTTCCAAAACATTCCACCAACTAGGTCCTGCAAAGATAATGAATATGCCCTCCAAGGATCTCAATTCAAATGAATCATGATGAGTAAATAAAATAAATAAAAGAGCCACTTAAGAATGTGCATAAAAAACCACCTCATCAAACTAAACAAGTGTTCAAAGATCCTATGCAATTTGCCAAGTTTAGGTATGGGAGGGTTGACAAAGCGACCTATTGGGTGAATCATACCTCAAGTTTAGGAGTGTTTCCCAAGTGGAACCCTCTCTAGTTCATGTGGAGAAGGTGACATGGATGGGGGAAATACTTTTGGGCATGGGTTTCATGACATATAACAGATCGTAGTGTCTCATTTATGGGTGCCTTTGTAGAGGGTGTGTTACACCTTCGTTTTCAATGCATCCTTTTTACAAGCCCATTTATTGTCATTCATTAATTAAGGTCCAAACAATGGGTACTCCCTATGGGTTAATCAATTATGTTGGGGGGAAGTACCACAATTTCACTTGAAGGGAGAGGTACACAGAGTGTCATTGGGGTATAGTCTAGTGTGTAACTCACTTGTGTAGATCCCTCAACAAGTGCAACATTTACACATATGTATTTGCTTTTGCAAGTCTTTTATTTTTTAGGAGAAATATTTCATTGTTCTCAAGACCTCTTTGGGCGAGCATCTGGAAGGTTCATAATATGGATTTTATATTTTTCCAACTACATTACCTTTGGGCCTTTATCCCATTCTTACCATGAAATGAGGGACAATCCCTTCTTGGGTCAATAAACCCAAAAATCCCAAAAGATAAGGAGATGAGGGGATGAAGTGTGGAAAGTGGAAAATATGGTCGGGAATGGCATGATGACATATCAAGGGGACCTCCCAAAAAAAAAACTATCCCTAAGTGTGACCACTTACTAGGGCACAATGTCAACCACCAAGGTGAAAGGGAAAAGAGCATAATTTCCAAGAAGATGTTACATAATCAAGATAAGTTTTAAATGAAACAAACTCAAATGCCTCAAATATTGAATTGACACTCACTATAATACCTGGTTTGTACCTCATGGAGAAAGACCCAATGTCTTCCAGAAACTATATTATGTGGTGGATACCCTTATGATGAATTTGAGACCTATGGTGGTGAGGTGTGCCTTTGTCTTTGGAAGTGGACATTGTCAGCCATATGCCTCTCAGTACTCCATGTGTGCAACTCGAGGGCCTCGAGACATCATCTCCTTAGTTGTCCCTAGGAAATGGGGATAACATGCATTAAATGTTAGTTGGAAGGATTTCATAACAAACCTGTGCTTTATGGTGCAATGTCTAAGTTGTTGGTATGTTATATAGTGGGTCACAGGTTCAAACCCTATCGACCACACACTATATATAGCAGTTTTGTTATACATTCATTGGATATATAAATATGCCCCACAAAATATATGATATGGTTGACATATAGTTTAACAAACTCATGAAATATTTGACCCACGGTTATATTTCAATACATGTGATATGGGCTGAGGGTTTATCCTTTGGCCCCTTTTCCACTCATTCAAATATTCCAACAAACTTAAATAGATGCCGTCGCATGTATGGTTAAGAACCAACCGTCAGGTATAGTGGCGAATTTTTTGGGTTGTTTTTCGAGAGACCTAGATTTTTTCCTCTGGACTCCAACAAAATTTTGATAAACAACCTTATCCATAATTTTCCAATGGGAGGTTTCCACGTGGTAGCCTCTCATTGGCTTATCATTTCCACATGTCAAATTCCTATCGGTGCCAATTGTACTGCACGGGTTTCCAAGTCAGTTTCATGGTTGGATGTACATTCATGCCACATGTCTCCTTGTGATGTTTCCATGTCATTTCTGTATGGTCGTACGGTCTTGCCACGTGTTACCCTTGCAGTGGTGACACATGTCACCTTGACCCCTTTGAATTTGACTTTTTCCTAGTTTGACCTAAACTTTGACCATCCATAACTTTTTCATACGAACTTCTTTTGAGGCAATTTTTTCACTGTTGGAAAGTTATCACCGAGCTCTACACATTGATGGCATTTTCGAGAGAATTTGAGATGGTAAAATTTTGAGCATTTTTTAATACTTCTAGACCTCTGTGAGCGTTCTAGATCCTCTTGTATCTCTGTGAGCGTTCTTGGATCATTCCTCCCCATTTGAATCCTTTTGGACAACCAAAAATTTTAATTACTCAGAAACTATGTGAGGGTAAATCTCCCTCACCCTTCCGATCTCGATCCACTTAGTTTTACTTGGTTTTACTCCTTTAAGCCCAACGTGAAGATAATCCACATCAACTCGATGTGAAGTCTTGATTCTTCTGTTAAGAATAACATCTTCCTGTAGCTCATCTAAATACTCTGGAGAAAATTCATCAACTGTTGGAACTTGAATACTTTCATCTTCATACATAATAATAGGAGGATCATAAAGCTTCAAATTCTCAACATTTACCAATGAATACATTTGCATGTAGGTCGGTAGATCTAAACTAAAGGAATTAGTACCAATGTTCTCCAAGATATTGAATGGACCATATCGGATTGGTATTAACTTTTTACCTTCACCCTTCATTCTATGCTTGATGATTGGTGATATGTAACCATACTTGATCATTGACTTTGAATTGATGACCAACCCGATGTTTGTCATGCCACGCCTTGTATTTATCTTGGTTTTTCTCCAACTATTACTATATTAATTGATGTACCTGTTGGATATTCTAGATGAACATTTTAGCTTTATCTGTATCATCCTGTCCATCCTATTTAGTTACTTCTCCAAAAGTAAATTCCATAGGTGATTTAGGCAAATACCCAAAACATACTTCAAAAGGCGTTTTCTGAGTAGAAGAATGCATGGCATGATTACATGCATATTGTACATAAGGAAATTGATCATCCCATAACTTAGGATGCTTGTTACAATATCCTCAGAGTAGATGTACCACTATTCTTTTTATCAACTATGTCAATCCATTTGTCTACAGATGAAAAGTTGTTTTCTTATTTAGCTTAGTGTCTATGAGATCCCATAAATGAGACAAAAATTTCCCAAAAAGTGAGATTCTCGATCCGATATAATAGATGTAGGCATCCCAAAATGAACCCAAGCATTAGCAAAGAACATGTGTGTTGTTTGTTCAGTTATGACATGTTTCTTGCATGGCATTAAAATACACATCTTAATGAATTCATCCATCATGACATATATATAATGATGACCTGTCTTGGACATCAACAAACCCCCTACAAAATCCATGGAGATACTTTCCCATGGATGAGAAGGTACTAGAAGTGGTGTATATAACCCCAACTTTTTGTTGCTAGGCTTGCTTGTGGCACACATAACACACCCTTTTATATAATTGGAAACTAACTCATTCATTCGAGGACATTAACAATACCTCTGCAATTGTGTTATTGTCTTACTAACCCTGAAATGGAAAAAAATGAGAGATGTATGAGATTATCTAATTACATTTACTCTTTCATCTTTGGCTATACAAAGTTTTCCAAGAGGATATAAAAATTAGCATGCATATAATAATATAACTGTTAATTTCCACGAGTTAATACTTCATACACATCTTTAAAATATTCATCCTTAGCATATTGTTCAACATAACTTTCATGATCCAAAAGATTATACCTGAGTATTGTGGATTCATTAATCATTGGTCGTGACAACATATATGCAACCTTATTATGAATTTATTTCTTATACTTGATTACCAGATGAAACTATTGTAAGAAACCCATCCACCTGAAATGTTGTGACTGTTGTAGCTTGGTTTGTGACTGCAAATATTGTAATGAATGATGATCTATATGGATTATTGTTTCATTTCCCATTAATCAATGCTTCCATTTCTTCACACTTTGTACCAACGCATAAAATTCCTTATCATATGTTGGATAGTTAATCACAGCCTGAGTAAAAGTCTCAGAATGATAACATATAGGTTTACCCTGTTGCATCAAGACTACTCCCATGGAATATCCGCTTGCATCGGCTTGAATCTCAAATGACTATTGTAGATCTGGTAGAGCCAAAACTTGTGCGATGCTTATCTTTTCCTTCAATGTCTCGAAGGATTTATGTTACTTTCCTCCCCATTGAAAGACATGTTTAACACTTGTTAATGCATGCAGAGGAGCTATAAAAGAGAAATTAGAAATGAATTTCCTCAAGTATTGTACTTCTCCTAAGAAGCTCCTAAATTATGTGGTAGTGGTTGGCTTGGGCCATTTCACAATGACTTCTACTTTTGCAGGATCTGTCTTCAACTGACCATTTCCTACAATATATCCCAAATATACCAAAGTTTTTCCAAACTCAATATATAATCTAAATAAATGATGAAAAAATCATCTATGTAAGGTCTGAACACATAGTTTATTACCCTCATAAATGTCGCAGGTGAACTACATAAACCAAATGGCATAACTAACCATTCTAATAACCCCTGCTTTGTCTTGAAAGTAGTTTTCCATATGTCACTTTCTGCAATTCTGATCTGATGGTAACCACTTCTCAAGTCCAACTTAGTGAAATACATAGCATTCTTTAATCAATCCAATAAGTCATCAATTCTGGAAGAGCATAACAGATATTTACCGTAATCTTGTTCAGGGTTCGGAAGTCAATACACATCCTCCAAATGTCATCTTTCTTCGGAACTAATACAACAAGAGATCCACGTGGAGGGGATCTTGGCCTGATGACTCCTTTATAGAGAAACTCATGAATTTGCTTCTTAATCTTTGCATTCTAGATCATCGATGACCTATACATACCAATGTTAGATAGAGGAGAATTATGTTGCAAATGGATTTCATGTTCAACCTCCCTCTTAGGAGGCAACCTTGTAGGTTACTAAAATAACTCATCATAATTAGATACAAGTTTAACCAATCATATATTATATCTTCTTCTTTCTATTTCAGTAACATGAGAACAAAATATTTACTTGTGCTCACGAGTCTCTTCCTTTTCCCTGTGCTCACTAAAGAAACATTATTTTTGATTCGATGAGCTCTGACAATAAATCTAACCCCATCCTTGAAAATATGATATTTATTATATTCATGATAGAATATAGATTTCATGTCAAATAGATATGGACTACCCAAAACAATGTTGAAAATGTCAAGAGGCACAACATCTAACTCAACCTCATCAAAGAACATAGTTGTAATTGCAAATTTGATCTTACATTGTTTCGTCACCCACAACTTAGCATCATCACATACCCATCCTAATGGATATGGATTTTTATGAGGTGTCTTCTTCAAACCCATATTCTTAACAATTGCTTCAGATATTAAGCTAACTTGAGATCCACTATTGAACAAAGTATCTACCTTTGTATGCTTGACTATAACTCTAACATGGAAAAGCTCACTTATTTTCTTTTGATTAGTAACACTTTTCAATTTGGCGGATTGAATTGAAGAATTTGATTTGATAGTAGATATACATTTTCTTCATATTTCCATGATCTTAGATTCATCCCTGGAATTTGATCCTAGATCCTGTCAAGTTGATGCATCATTCTTCTTCTTCCCTTTATCCTAAAACTTCTTCGGTCGTAATTTTGGATGCATTTTCCAACATTGTGATTCCCAATGTCCCTTTTTCTTAGAGTGGGAACATGTAGGTATTCCTTCATCTTTCTTTACTATAGCTGAATTCTTACTCTTCCATTTTCCTTTCGGTTTCTTCTCAAACTTCTATGACTTCTTATCTTCGATCGCATGCTTACCCTTACTAGCCTCCAGATGTGTAGCTTGTAGATACACTTTATCAATTTTAGTAGGGTTAAACATTAAAATAGTGTGACAAATATATGAGTGCATGCCACCAATATACTTTAGAAGAGTTTTGCGAGTATACAACAAAATTCCTAAGGATAATTCCTTCTTTTTTAATTCCTGTGTATATGCTTGAATATTCAGTCCTTTACCTTTCCTTATATGCTTCTATTCTATAATCGTTGTTTGAGTATAAGCTAATGGACATAACTATTTTCTCATAGCCTTAGTAAATTTATCCCAATAAGAGATTACTTTACCATTTTGAAAAAGATCAACTTGCATCTTAATCTCCCACGATATCAAGGTTGTGCCACTTAGTCGAAGAGAAACTAATTGTATCTTTGCATCATCATCCACGATCTTTTGAACCCTGCAATATACCTCTATATTCTTGATCCAGTTGTCCAATTTTTTGGAATTCAATTCTCCATCATAGGTCGACAATTCAAACTTGACATCCAATTTTAATAAAGGCATATTATGATCAGACTTCTTATAGGGATTCTTTTTATGTGAAGAATGTTTACTTCCCTCAGAAGAAGATGATGATGAGGATGATGGTGAGGAGGGTTCTGAAGGACTACATTCATTACCTCCTCCTTCCTCTTTGACTAGTTCAACTTTCTTTGATGCAACTTCCTCCTTGGCCTTCTCTCGACCCTCGTACATTTCTTCCACCATGGATTTCATTAAATTAAAATCCTCAAAGAAATCATCTTTGGAGTTGTAAGGACCCAATTTTCTCAGCGAAGTCATTTCTCTTTGACAAGTAAGACTTCTTGAACCAATCTCTGGATTGTAACTTGTAAGTTTGCCTTCTCCTCGCTTGGATTTGGACCTTGTAAGCATTCACTCGTAAACACTTGTCAAACCTTTCTCTGATACCAACTTGATCCAAAAAATCCTTAGATGCTTATTAATCTTTAAAACAGAATAACATCTACTTGATCTTCAAAATAAAAATGATCGCTTGATTTTTTTCAATTTACATGTGAAATGATTATCTCTCCAAATACACATTAATGATTAACAACTTGCAAATAACTAAGCATAAATAGAACAAAAATATTAAAATCACATACACAAGTTTGATAACAGAGTCCACCCAATTTTGGTTACATCTCTGGCTCCGCTTCCAATAGATACATCTTTATTAATGCTCAAATGTTTGTGTTTTAAAAAGAATAAGAAAGAAAATTGATCACCTTGTCCGCGAACGAGCTAAAATATGGCATCATGTACTCATTCATGATCCATTCGGTCTTCTTCCTGTATGGGCCTTTTCCTTTATAAAATACCAAAATTTTCTTGATACCAATGCATTGAAGAAATTCATTATGAATTGCTCTATCTGAATCGATGGCCTTCTAGTGACCTAACACCATCTATAATATCCCTAGGCCGAACCCAATTATAATGTAAATGAAAATGTACTTAAGTTGGTGAGTTGTTTGATATCATTTTGTATGCACATTCCATGGCATAGTGTGTGCATGTACTGCGCAGTGAAATGATGAAGTTTGCACATTCTAGGATACCGCACACAGCAACACAAGTGTGTGCGATATTGAGGCCAGGTAGTCTTTTGTGTATATGTTGTGTTTTATAGGCTGGTGAACTAGTTATTATAATCTAGGATGCTTATCTTTTGATTAGGCCAGAGAGCCTAGATGTTAAAGGCCAGTGCGCAAATTTTTGTATGTGTCTCATAATTAATATAAAATGCATCGTTGCACGCAGACCGACCACGATAAAAGAGATGGGGGACTAAACTCCACTGGTTAGGGAAAGGGAGGGGCCTAAAAGTTAAGGAAAAGGGCTAAGCTAGGGAGCTTAAGCCAAAAAGGAATATTATATTAATATTTCTTAAATCATAAAGTA
>ML776838.1:631781-652084 GCA_009831015.1 Picea engelmannii
GGGGACTAAACTCCACTGGTTAGGGAAAGGGAGGGGCCTAAAAGTTAAGGAAAAGGGCTAAGCTAGGGAGCTTAAGCCAAAAAGGAATATTATATTAATATTTCTTAAATCATAAAGTATGGATAATTATTTTATCCTAAGTTATAAAGTTGGGGACAAGTGGGCCAAAGTAGCTCCCAACATGACAAGTTTCAAGTTGGGGACATGCATACATATTGTTTGGACTTAGTTCATTTTGTCTATCTTTTCCATCATCTTCCCATCACTCCTTCCATCATTGAGTCATGCAGTCAATCATCCATGAGCATTCACACACCCATTGAGCTATCCTTCATACCTTCATGACTGTACTTGAACTTGTATCAATATCCATTTTGTGTTGGTGTATCTGGTTAGCTTGGGAGCTAGACTGAAGAAGCGGGTTGTCAGGCCCATGGGCAATTCTCTAAGTGAGAGAATTGTTGGGAATTGATTTCCTAAAGGTGTTAAACTGCAGCTACAGTGCTCCGAGACTTCTTGTTCGGCCTGTTGTTGAAGCCCGGAAAGGAAATGGGGAAGCCGAAGGACTATTGAGCAGAGAAGGGGCACACTTCCTGGGTTAGGATAGGCATGTGGGGAATAAGGGACTATAGGTTGTTGGTTTGAGTTGGCACCTGAGACGGAGTCTTTCCTATTGTCTATGAGCCTTTAGCCTAGTTAGGAATCCCTTTACCTGGGTGGAGTTTAGTCCCAGCTCGGGGGTGACTCACTGTTGAGAGTGATGAACAGTGTGGTCTAAGGCTGGGAGGTTCGGGGAAGGTCTACACACAGTTGGTGACATTCTTACCAAGATAAGTGCCAATTGTGTGATAAATTTACATGTTGCATTGTTATTTACGTGCTTATTTTTATGGGTTATCATATGTGTGGTTATAACTATGTTTATTTTTATGGGTATTTCTTGTATATGCTGCATGTATATGTTTACTGTTATTTTAGTGTGAATCAGTGTATTTACAAATGTATTTGTATGTTTATGTTTTTTATATAATGCTCCCGCAAGAGTTCTGTTTGTGTATATTTAATTGCATGTAGTCCTTCAAAGAAAAATTTATGTGGCATAGCTCAGTTGGATGTTGGGTATGTTACAGTATGTTCCGCAGAGAGAACAGTAAGAGTTCTCTAGTATAGCGTGGCCCGGCATGGATGGACGGGGACATTACAAAATGGTATCAGAGCTTCAGTTTTCAACACTGAGCCTGGATGGGCCGAGAAAGTTGAGTTGAAGCGAAATGTCACAGAGAATTTTTTTCGAAGTGGCCAAATTTCAGTTTGTAGAGCGTCTATGGTAAAAAGTAATAACAACTGGGAGGAATTGGGGAAAATCCCTAATTTATGTTGTTAAATTCATGAGAAAATGGAGAAATTTGGCCAAGTGGTGAGATATTATTGTTTTAATATCTGTTCTAGCAAATTCGGATCTAGAATGGGTTGAATTTGAAGTTACAGTGAATCCATGACAGATGGAGTGAGTTTAGTGGTTAAAATTCTCAATTCGCGAATTGATTTTGGATAAATCCATTCCATAAATGTCAACCCACAATGATTTGTTGTTGCAAAGGTTGAACTGGTGTTATCGGGGTGAAATTGAATGAATTTCATAGTTGCAAAATGTTTATGGTAAATTGGGGAAAATGTTAAGTAAAAGCCCCAATTTCTACAGCTGAATTCACGAGGAGTTGATGTGCATAAAAAAGAGTGCACAGGAGGGCGCACTAAAAATACATCATGCGCAATGAAAATCTTGTGATAGGTAAAATTTGGCACCGCGTGGAAAAATGTTAGTGTGCTAGTGCACGTGCTAAATTTTGGTGCCGCGCAGAAAAATGTGAGTGTGAAGGTGTGCATGCTAAATTTCGGTGTCAGGGAGAAAAATGTTAGTGTGCGGGTGGGCACACTAAATTTCGACCCCGTGTAGAAAAAAGTTGGTGTACATGACCACGCAATAAATTTAGCATTGTGCAGTGTGCACACACATAATAATGACGCACGTGGTGTGCGCAGTATTGGCAGAGTGCAGAGGAGTTTGGTTGGTGCACGCGCAATTTGGGTATATGTTGTCGCATGACAATTTAGTTAATGGTGCACACAGAGTATTGGTGCGTGGTGGAAACATACTAAACTTTGGCATGGTGCAACGCGTAGAGTATAATGTGCATGATACAAAAACTGCGCACAGCAGGTAATAGTGCAAAAACCAAAACTATGCGTGGTGGATATTGGCGCACAACACAGAAGTAGTGCATGCAAGTTATTAGGGCGACAAAGAAGTGATACACAGTGGTTTTAAGGTGCGTGAAGCACGATTTACCTTGTGTTGTTGTTGTGCATGGTGCATACGGGTGCACAGATTGAAATTTGTGTGCACAAAGTTGTTTGAAGGGTGAAAAACAGCAGAAAACCAATGATTTTATGTGACATTTTATATCATTTGAACACCATCTTTTTGCAACACGTTTTTGAGGCCCTTAAGAGCGTTTTTAGGAACTCAAAAACCATGAGAAAGATGTGTACCAATGGTACACTTTGTCTCTGCACCTCAAATAAAAGATCTCAAAGAGAGCTTTCTAATGGTGTAAATTGTTCGTCAAACGGAGCTTTTATGAGAAAGTTACAGCACAAACAGTGAAGGGTAAATTTTAAGACCCATCTATCTTCAAAGAGCCATAAATTTCTGCTTTGGAATCAGATTGAGGTGCAAGAGAAGTCAATGGAAATATATTGAACCATAGAAGACATTCCAATATCTGAATTAAATTTCTGGGCATGTTAAAAGTGTTTAATATGGCAAAGAAGGTACCTGTAGCATATCAGTTACAATATGGTATTTTGGCCTAGAACTTCAGTTGGCTATAACTAGCAGCCTGGAGCCCAGAAAGAGGTGAAACTTGGACAGAGTGCCCATAAGATGTATATGAGGAAACCCAGTTGAGATCCTATGAAAACTCCAATGGAGTAGGTGCAAAAATGCATATTACAACGCAGAGTTGCGCCAAGTTTCAAAATGAACAGAAAAATTAATGGGCAAATTTCTAATAACCATAACTTTTTGTTCAAGACTTGGAATTGAGCATGGGAGTAGGCATTGGAAAGGTGTTGGAAAGTGAAATATAATTATCCACCCAGAAAATTGATTTGGGCATTCAATTTTTTAGGAAATCGGAAGAAAGAATTCTGATATGTATTATTGAACCAGAATGGTTCATATTTTCATGAAATTGTCGAAACAGTTACCCTGACAAAGTTTTGTTGGATGGACATTTTGCATAGTTAACAAAAACTAGATCAGATCATAATCAACAAAAAGTCCATAGCAATGGAAGAGGCACAAGGGAATTACAGTCAGGAGGATGAGATTAGAGGAATGGATGTCCATTTGCGCATTGAAGGAACAAACTCCAATGGACATGGAGATTAAAGGAATGAAAACATGAATATGGCATAGACCATTAAAAATTTACAGAAGGATGTCCAAATCCATAAAGATGATAATGAAAGTCTTATTAGAGCCAAGGAACAACAGGATGACTTCAACATGAAGTTATTGGAGAGCTTGAATAGAATAGAAAAGAAATTGGATAAGGAGAGTGTCTCAAGCAAATCAAGAAGTCACAAACCTTATGACGAGAAAAGAAAAGAAAGAAGTGTTAGAAGACATCACCATCACTCCCCAAGGCATTCCAATAAGAGAGCAGACAACAGTTCAATTCCATCCCCTGTCAAAAAGCATAAGAGGTCTGAGGTGGATGAGCTACGAGGATAAATGAACAAAATCAAACCTCCTACATTTGATGGTGAGCACAAGAAGGATGAAGATGTAGAAACATGGTTGTTGGGAATGAGAAAGTATTTTCAATTGCATAATTATTCTTCTCATGTAGAAGGTAGAATTTTTATCTATCAACTCAAGGGAAAGGAATCCATGTGGTGGGATCAACTTGTGCAGGTGCAACACATTAAAGAGAAAAGTGTTAATTGGAAAGACTTCAAGAAGTATTTTGAGAAGAAATACTTGACTAAGAGATATTATAACAAGAAAATGAAAGAGTTCTTTGAACTCAAGCTCAGAAGTATGACAATAGATGAATATGAAAAAAAGTTTTTAGAACTGTTGAAGAATGTATATTTAATCGAGGATGATACAGTTAAGATTCAAAGGTATTTGAGTGGATTGTCATCCTTCATCGGTGACAACATACAGTATGATGATCCAAAGAAATTGGAGGAGACCATAAGGTGAGCTAAATGCCTTTATGATCAGCAAAAAGCAAGGCCAACTTTCCAAAAATCTTGGGAAGACAAAAAGAAATTTAAGATGGATCAAAGGAAGAAGGGATCTAAGCCACCATTTTTCAGAAATAATCCACAGGGACAGCAAACTCCTAAAGAACCCAGAATGATTGAAACAGGGGGTCAAATACCAAGGCAACCACCTTTTCAATGTTGGGGTTGTAAAGGAGATCATATGTACAGAGATTGTCCTCACAGAGGTGAAAAAGGGAGAATTTTTCACAATGTACAGCAAGCTAAAATAGTGGAGGACATGGGAAGAAATGTTCCAAGGATCTATGCAGCCCTAGACAACAAGCAAGCAGAGTATTAGTCACATATGATTGAAGTGGAAGGTATGATCAACAACCAAACCATTGTTATTTTAATTGATTCAGGAGCTAGTCATAGTTATATAGATCCTAAGATGGTGGAAAGTTTGCATTTGCCAAGAAGCAAGCATAGAAAATATTGGTTGGTGCAGCTGGCTACCATAGCCAAAAGAAAAGTTAATGAAATGGTTAAGTCATGTCTTATGGACATGAATGGATTGAACACCAGGGCATATTTGAACATCTTGCCTTTAGGTTCCTGTGACTGACTAATTGGGATGGATTGGTTGGACCAACATCATGATATCCTAGACTTTCATAACAAGGCCTTTACTTTCTTGGATGAGGAAGGGACCCTAAGAAAAGTGCAAGGAATTCCCAGGGAAGTGACCATCTAAGAAATTTCAGCATTGCAGCTAAAGAAATGTTATAGAAAAGGATGTCAAATATCTGTCTCACATATGGAAGAGACACCTAAAGATAAGGTGCCAAACTTGGAAGATAATGTAGTCCTAAAAGAGTTTGAAGATATGTTCAAGGAGGTACCAGGACTACTCCCAAAGAGAGATATTGATTTCTCTATAAATTTAATGCTTGGAGCAACTCCAGTTTCAAAGACTCCTTACAAAATGAGTACACCATAGTTGAAGGAGTTGCAAATGCAACTTGAAGAACTTTTGAAGAAGGGTTATATATGCCCAAGTGTGTCACCTTGGGGTGCCTCAGTCTTGTTTGCGAAGAAGAAAGATGGAACATTAAGATTATGCATTGATTTCAAACAGTTGAATAAAGTGACTGTTAAGAACAAGTATCCTCTGCCAAGGATTGATGATCTTTTTGATCAATTAAAGGATGCAAAGATCTTTTCAAAGATAGATCTCAGGTCAGGATACCATCAGGTAAGGATTAGAGAAGAAGATATCAGAAAGACCACCTTCAAGACAAGGTATGGTCATTATGAGTTCACAGTGGTGCCATTTGGGTTGTCAAATGCACCAATTGTTTTCATGTGCTTAATGAATGGTGTTTTCCAAGAATATTTAGACAAGTTTGTCATTGTCTTTTTGGATGACATTCGTATATACTCTAAGTCAGAACAAGAGCATGAGCATCATTTGAGGATAGTGTTGCAAGTATTAAGGGAGCATCAGTTGTATGCCAAGTTGAGCAAGTTCTCATTTTATCAGAAGCAAATTCACTATTTGGGGCATATCATTTCAAATGATGGGATAGCAGTGGATCCTGAGAAGATAGAATCCATTAGAGAATGGTCAGCGCCAAAGAATGTGATAGAGGTCAGATCATTCATGGGCCTTGCAGGCTACTACAGGAGATTTATTAAAGGATTCTCAAAGATTGCACACCCAATCACTTCCTTGCAAAGAAAGGGTGTGAAGTTTCACTGGACATTGGATTGTGAAAAGAGTTTCCAACACTTGAAACAGTTATTAACAAGTTCTCTAATACTAAGGATTGCAAACCCAAATGAAGACTTCGTTGTATGCACAGATGCATGTAAAGAGGGACTTGGTGGGGTCCTTAGTCAAAATGGATTTGTTATATGTTATGAATCAAGGAAGTTGAAAGAGCATGAAAGACACTATGCCACTCATGATTTGGAGTTGGAAGCCATAGTGCATGCCTTGAGGAAATGGAGACACTACCTCATGGGGAAAAGGTTTGAGCTAAGAACAAACCATAATGTTTTGAAATATTTATTTGATCAGCCAACTCTAAATGCTAGGAAAACCAGATGGTTAGAATTTCTAAGTGAATGTGACTTTGATATAAAGCATATCAAGGGAAAAGAGAACAAAGTGGTTGATGCACTCAGCAGAAGAGTACATGAATTGCATGCTACAACCATTAGCATGTACCAATCATATTTTAAAGACAGAATTATAAAGGCTGTCAAATCAGATTTGCAATACAAGGAATTAGTGGAAAAATTACAGCAAGGTATTTTGCTGCAGAAAATTGAGGAATATAAGCTAGATAATGATGAAATTCTCATGTACAAGGGAAGAATTTATGTACCAAATTCCCAGGAGTTGAAAAATCTGATATTGAGAGAAATGCATAATGTGCCTTATGTTGGGCACCCAGGATATCAGAAAATGGTTGCAGCGGTCAAGAGCCAATATTATCAGCCAAGCATGAAAAAAGAGGTTGTTGATTTTATTACCAGATGTTTGGAATGTCAAAAGGTAAAGGCTTAGCATAGACACCCAGCTGGTTTGCTACAACCATTACCCATTCCTGAGTGGAAATGGGAAGTTGTAACAATGGATTTCATCACCAAAATTCCTAGAACAAATAAGCAACATGATTCTATCATGGTAGTGGTGGATAAGCTTACTAAAGTTGCCCATGTTATTCTAGTTAAGCTCACTCACAAGGCAGCGAACATTGCTAATGTTTATAGGAAATAAATTGCTAGATTACATGGCATACCCAAGACAATTGTTTCTGACAGAGATCCAAAATTTACCTCAAAATTTTGGAAGGGATTATTTAATGGATTTGGAACAAATTTGAATTTTAGTACAGCGTATCATTCAGAATCAGATGGGCAAACAGAAAGGGTGAATCAAGTGATTGAAGATATGTTGAGGATGTATGTGATGGATAAACCATAAAAATGGGAAGACTACCTACACTTGGTAGAGTTTTCTTATAAAAATGGGTACCAAGCATCTCTAAAGATGAGCCCATTTGAGGCACTTTATGGCAGAAAGTGCAACACATAAGTAAGTTGGGATAACCCAGCAGACAGAGCAGTGGTTGGGCCAAATTTTCTCAGAGAAATGGAGGAACAAATGATAAAAATAAAGAAAAATTTAAAGGCTGCCCAAGATAGGTAGAAAATCTATGTTAATAAGGGCAGAACTCACAGGGAATTTAAAGTGGGTGATCATGTATTCTTGAAAGTGAAGGCCAACAGAAGTTTCCTGAAATTGGGAAATTGTTCAAAGTTGACGGCTCACTATTGTGGCCCGTTTGAAATCCTAGAGAGGATTGGTATAGTAGCTTATATGATTGCATTGCCTACATCTATGTCTATTCATAATGTGTTGCATGTATCATTGCTAAAGAAATATATACATGATGCTAATCATGTTATTGATTGGAATGTGATTCAGGTGGAGCAAGAAGGCACTTTCCAAGTGCATCCGGTACGCATTCTGGACCAGAAAATCAAACAGCTCTGAAATCAAGCCATAGGGTTTGTAAAGGTTCAATGGACTTGGTACGGTCCTGAGAACACTACTTGGGAGCATGAGGATGCAATGCGGGCAGAATACCCGCATATTTTTGAGGATTTTTGAAATTTTGTTGTATATGGGTACATGATGCACTGAGGACAGTGCATAAATAAGGGGAGGGGATTATAATATCCCTAGGCCAAACCCAATTGTAATGTAAATGAAAATGTACTTAAGTTGGTGAGTTTTTTTATATCATTTTGTATGCACATTCCATGGCATAGTGCACACATGTACTGCGCAGTGAAATAATGAAGTTTGCACATTCCAGGATACCACGCGCAGCAACACAAGTGCACGTGATATTGAGGCCAAATAGCCTTTTGTGTATATGTTTCATTTTATAGGCTAGTGAGCCAGTTATTATAAGCTAGGATGCTTATGTTTTGATTAGGTTGAAGAGCCTAGATGTTAAAGGCCAGTGAGCCTATTTTTGTATATGTCTCATAATTAATATAAAATGCATCGTTGTGTGCAAACCGACCACGATAAAAGAGATGGGGGACTAAAATCCACTGGTTAGGGAAAGGAAGGGGCCTAAAAGTTAAGGAAAAGGGCTAAGCTATGGAGCTTAAGCCAAAAAGGAATATTGTATTAATATTTCTTAAATCATAAAGTATGGATATTATTTTATCCTAAGTTCTAAAGTTGGGGACAAATGGGCCAAAGTAGCTCCCAACATGACAAGTGTCAAGTTGGGGACATGCATACATATTGTTTGGACTTAGTTCATTTTGGCTATCTTTTCCATCATCTTCGCATCATTCCTTCCATAATTGAGTCATGCAGTCAATCATCCATGAGCATTCACACACCCATTGAGTTATCATTCGTACCTTCATGATTGTACCTGAACTTGTATCCATAACCATTTTGTGTTGGTGTATCTGGTTAGCTTGGGAGTTAGACTAAAGAAGCGGGTTGTCAGGCCCATGGGATATTGAAGAGGCAAGTTGTCAGGCCCATGGGAAATTATCTGAGTGAGAGAATTGTTGGGAATTGGTTTCTTGAAGGTGCTAAACTGCAGCTACAGTGCTCTGATACTTCCTGTCTAGCCTATTGTTGAAGCCCGGAAAGGAAGTGGGGCAGCCAAAGGATTGTTGAGCAGAGAAGGGACACACTTCCTAGGGTGGGGCAGACATGTGGGGAATGAGGGACTGTAGGTTGTTGGTTTGAGTTGGCACCTGAGACGGATTCTTTCATGTTGTCTATGAGCCTTTAGCCTGGTTAGGAATCCCTTTACCCGGGTGGAGTTTAGTCCCAGCTTGGGAGTGACTCACTGTTGAGAGTGATGAACAGTGTGGTTTAAGGTTGGGAGGTTCGTGGAAGGTATGCACGTAGTTGGTGACATTATTACCAAGATAAGTGCCAATTGTGTGATAAATTTACATGCTGCATTGTTATTTACATGCTTATTTTTATGGGTTATCATATGTGCGGTTATAACTGTGTTTATTTTTATTGGTATTTCCTGTATATGCTGATGTATATGTTTACTGTTATTTCACTATGAATCCATGTATTTACAGATGTATTTGTATGTTTACATTTTTTATATAATGCTTCTACAAGATTTTTGTGTGTGTGTATTTAATTGCATGCAGTCCTTCAAAGAAAAATTTATGTGGCATAGCTCAGTTGGATGTTGGGTATGTTATAGTATGTTTCGTAGAGATAATAGTAAGAGTTATATGGCGTAGCATGGTATGGCATGGATGGTCGGGGATGTTACACCATCAATCTGTTAACCTGAGGGAATGGCTTCTTATAATCTCTTGGAACAAGAAAAACCATTGTATCTCCCCGACATCATGAGATCAACCTGCAATATGAATTCATTAATTAATGTTTTGTGAAAATTCTATTCAAATTCGAACAAGGGAAGCAAGAGAGAATTAAGTACTTGGCAACTCCCAGGGATCATATCCATAAAGCAGTTTTCTAGTTTTCCAATACCTAACATACGTGTTCGGTTATCTAAACATCTTGTTAAACTTTACCACACGTTGGTATGCTTATGAAACGTTATCTAGTAACCACACACTCCACAAAGAAGATGAAGTGGAGGGCCTCCCACTGCAATCCATGCACCCCCGAATAGTTGGGCTCCACATACCCATGAACACCTTCTGAAGTGTAGTAAAAACCTAAACACGGTTAAAATCTAAACCTAAAGTGGGCATCAATAACAACATCATTCATTGTTATGCTAATCATGTTAATCACCCTTTTTTAATGACGAACATACATGTTTTGTCATGCAAGGAAGTTAATGTTTGAAATCATAACCTTTAATTTATTGTGACCGCCAAGAATATTTGGAGCATATGAAATCATGTCCATTGAAAACTCATATGTAATTAAAAGCCCGTTAATTATGGCCATTTCCAATAGGTGTATGCCTATCGACATAATAAATCTGACCCCTAGGTCCTGATTGTTGATGTTATACTTCAAGAATGAACAAATGCTCACATTTTGGAAAAATATTATGCACCACGGAAATATAGTTGGAACATTAAAACAATAGTCGAAATAAAATTTGGATGTATAATGTCCCCAACCCTAAATTATTGAAGTAATAGGTTTTTGGTTCAAAATCGTGTAGAAGTGCAAACTTTATTTTAAAAAATAGATAACTTAAATATATGAAATACAATTTAAAAATACAAAATACAATTAAAAAAAAATAGTAAACAAACAAATCTATTTTTAAGGTCACGACCAAGCCAAACACCAAATTGATGTATGAATCCTCCTCTGCCCAGTGATTTTATTGGTAAAGTCTATGGAGGTATACATACCATACCCCCCTCTGGATTTGAACATGTGACCTCTTAGAAAAAAACACATGTTCTTAACGATTAGGCCCACTCAGGCTGTATATAGTGTTCACCATTCTTAAGTAATTAATATTATTTTTATACATTTAATTTGAATGGATAATGATATTTTCAATTCGTTAGCTCGTATGATTAAATATTTTGTGCAAGTACATTAATTTTAAATAATTAAATAATTACATCGCACATAATCAAATTTAATTTAATATTTTCACAAAAATGTCCAACTTTCAAAGGCAAAAGTAATATATATTTTTCAATTTGTACACATAACATGCTTGCGAGTCCAAAACATAGTTCCACTATAGATATTTGATTGCAACGCAGTATATGAGTATAGATATTTGAATACCATTTCCTCGTAAGGGAGTTACACCATAGGGGTCTCACCATTCTTTATGGGGAGCCTTATTTTGCCGTGTTTTCTGTAGAATGGCAACAATATATATGCATTGTCAGAGGTATCTACGCATACATTATTACATTAATAATGTATGTGTAACATCAAATGGTACATACTTTCCAAATATTATAGACTTGGGTGTATAAAACTCATCGCTTTTTATAACCAATTTTATTCCAACTAGCTACAAGTATCAAGACTCGATGTAGGAAAAATTATGAGCAATAACATCCATGTGACAAGATACATAGACCCACCTACACACCACATTTACATTTACATTTACATTCACTTGATTTTTTTTAAAATTGGAACGGCCCACAAATATGACATACATCATTTTACAATTTTCTATATTGTCAAGTGGCAGTGAGAAGAGAACACTGCAAAATTTGTTGGAAACCTCAAATTCTTGTTTCCATGCTTCATATTATGAATTCATTTGTCATTCATAGTTTTTTTTTTGTTTCATCTTCAAGTAAATGAAGAGCTAAGTTGATCTGACATCCCTCTTGCATAGAAAATGAAGAACTAAGTTTATCCACTATCCCTCCTCCATATCAATGACCCCTTTCGGTCGGAGAAAAAATATTTATACTATTTGAAAAAGCAAAATGTAAAAGAAACTAACCAAATACTTTTACACGGTTCCAAATCAAATTAGATGATAAACCATAACTACCTAAATTGTTTAAAATGAATTTGTTTATGGCTCAACAAAACATAATTTGGAAATGGAAATAATGAAGCAAATGACCCACATGTATTGGAAATGACCATCCATTGTCAAAGAATCATCTTGAATGAGAGGCCAGGTGTTTTCCAGTTATGAGAAAAGTATCTCGCATGGAAGGGCAGAAAGGGCATGGGTGAGAGAGTGCAGTGCTACAAGTGCCACATTCTGGTGTGAGATTCTAAGGATCAATCTTAGTCCTTTATTAAAATACGCCCTCTTTTAGTCCCACATGCAATGTGGTGATAGAAAATTGTGTGTTTATATTGTAAAGTCTTCCATATCACTTATGTGAAACAAAAGGAGCTTATGAAGGTCGTGCCTTAGAAAATTTCATAACCTAGTAAAAAAAAATGGTCACAGTCAGTGCCCAATCATTTTCCAAGTCATCATCCAGTGAGTTCCATGTGTCTTCATGTAGTAGATTGCCACTTTTCTTGATATTACAGATTATCGCATGTCTTAGTATAATTGGTTACCATGTCCACCACATGTCTTGATACAATAGGCTACAAATCAAAAGGAATAAGAATTAGGAAAATACGTTAAGGGAGAGCATGGGAGGACAAGAGGGAAGATGAAGTATGGTTGGTTCGAGAGTGAGGAGGGGTCATAGGGGTGTGGGGTATGGAGTGTCACGGTGTCGTGGGGCCGCGGGGGTAGGAGAAATGGTGGGATATGAGAGATGAGGTGTGGCATCGCGAGATGAGAGATGAGGTGTGAGGAAGGGGGGAATTGGGTATCGAACTGCGAAGAGATGTGGGAGAGTGAGGAAGGGGGGAATGGGGTATGGCATCGCAGGAATGAGGAAGGAGTGGAGAAGGGGAAAAATGAGAAATGGGCCCGCAGGTATGGGATGAGACTTAGGAAGATGGGAGGAGACTTAGGATATTTTCCTAAGGAGAGTCTAGAAAATAAAAATAAACTAAGTTTAAAAATAAAGGAGAGTGGATAGAAGAGAAAAAAAAAACTAAGTATAAGAAGATAAGTGATGAAAATTAAAAGTAATGAGAGTATTCTCAAGACTAAATCAGTTTTGTTGCACATGGAAGAAATTCTCTTTTATGGAAGATTGAGTACTTGGATAAAAATGTGGATGTCTTGGGAATACGGACTCGAATTTTGATTCCATGAAATGCACGATGAAGCTTAGATTGAGGGCTACATCATGAGCTTATGATCGTTCAAATTTTGCTTCTTGTGATATCAAATTTTTTATTATTCCAAAGAGAAGGAAATCGAGGTGACCAATTTTTTTATCAACAACACTGTAAATTACTTGGCATAGGTTGAGAAATGACAGGTCTGGGTAAAAAATATCACCATCTCGGTCAATTAAGGGCTCATCCACAACTAAAGGTTTCTTAGAAGACTGCAACTTTCTAGTGTTTGTAGCAGTAGCCATTTTACCAATTAAATGATAGAAATGAGTTGCAGAAGTGAATGCAATGACTATAAGAGTTATTGGGTTACCTTTTGACCATTGGTGGTAGCACGGGAGGAGGTTGTTGCAGTTTGTTTGGAAGTTGGGGGGTCTAACTTGGCGCTTTGGAGATGGTTCTCTTTGTACCCAATGAGGCCTTTTGCTCATTTTAACCTTTTGAGCACCACATGTCACTGTGCCATTGATGAAAACCTTTAAATTATGCAAAGGTGCGAAATTTGAGTGATGTCATGTGTGACATCAGTTGGGCCCATGGACATGTGGCGGCCTCATATTGATCCATGGTGGCATCTATGTGGCATGGGGACAAGCTACATCTCATCGGGTTTAGGGTCGTTGATTTGTGCCTTTGGTATCCATTGGAGGGTCCCTCTTACCCAAGTGTCAATTGTTGGTTGGTTTTTGTAGACGTCCTGTCAGCAAGCCCACATGTCTTATGTTAGTCCTTGGGTTCACTGTAGTATGACATGTCAGCGCCACGGGGTGTGCTTCATTAGTTGTTAGGTGTGCATCGTGCCTCAAGGGTGACAAGTGTTTTTTGCCAAACCACAAATCGCTATCGCATGCCCTCGATGGTGGTTTTCCCTTTTCCTTTTTGTGATGTGACACCATTTAAAGGTGGACACACATCCTATGGTAAATCAGTGTTGCATCATCGAGGAGGCGTTAAATCTCTCGTATGTTTGTTATGCGACATGTGATTAAAGTCGTCGATCTGGCTCTCTTGTGATCTCTTTGATGATCGGGCCCACCGCATCCTTTGGCCCTCGGTCTTGGCTTGTAGTTCTGTTATAGGCTCCCTCTGCCAACAATTTAGAGGGATTCTAGGTCACGATAAGCCCCATTTTTCATGTCGATAGGTGCTTAAGCTCGATTTAGACATCTGGGGATTTATTTTTAACTCGTTTTGATTATTTCACACAAAGTTAGGTCTATTCCTTTGTCCATAGGCTTAAGAAGTTAGCCCCTTTGTCACTAGTAGGCCTAAACAAGGTCATATGACTTTACTAATTTCTTCATTGATGATAGAATTGAATCTTGTATTAACATCAGGTTCAAAACTTGGCTAGATGAGAAGAGACACTTGAAAATTTAGCCATGCTAAAGGTTGGTGAGGTCGAAGACATGCATAATCCCCTGGGTGAAACAATATCATCCCCTCCTTCATTTCCAAGATCGAGTGACGCCATAAAAAAATTTATAAATTAAAAATCGTTAATTTATTTTTTTTATTTGACAAATACTCTTCAAATCAAGAGATATCAATCACTTCCTTATCTTTAATTAATAAAAAAAACAAATTTTAAATAATTTTTTAATTGAACAAATATTCTTCAAACGAGGAGATATTATTCATTTCACTCTCCTTAATCAATTAAAAAAAACAATATTTAAAAATTAAAAAATAAATTATTGTATTTATAATATTATGATTAAACATTATAAAATATTATTAATATTTTTGTGAATTTATAAAAATCAAAATGATTTTAACTTTCAACCGATTGTCGTAGTTTGGCAGGGACTAATATAATGATAATACATTATATATAGGTTAGAACAAAATTCCATGTCACTACTTGAGTCTCGGGTCTTTGAATTAGGGTAGCAAGGGGAATTTAAATAATTTAAATATTAAAGTCCGTTGTTAAAAAAGGTTTTTCAATTATAATTATAATTAATGAAAAATGAAATAAATAAAAATATAACAATTAATCAAAATATAACTTTTTTTAATGATAAAATACTTTTAAATATCACCAAGATCACCTGAAAACTTTTGTAGCGACTTCCTTTGCTTTCCTTTTCATCAGTGAGTATCAATTACACGTAGAATTGCGACGCCTGAACCTTGCAATTTATATATTTAAATATATAATAGATGCGTAACACTTTACATGACTCTGAATTCGTTCTACAAGCCCAGCCCGGAAATCCTTTGATAAATTAAAATTTATTCCACGACATCTTAATAATATTAAAATGCAATCACCGCCGTACAATTTATTCCACGATATCTTAATAATATTAAAATTGCAATCTCCGCCCTACTCATTAATTAAATACATAATATATGCGTGAACGTTTATGCCATTATGACCTTATTTCCATAAGGTCAGCTGAGAAATATAATTTTTTTGATAAATTAATATTTTATCCATCTTCCCCGGATGGGGTGTTAGTGGACTCCCCGTGGCAAGGGGAGAAACTGGACACGCAGCCACGCAGCACGGAGCCACGTGACTGGCCCGTGATGCAGTACAGGGCAGCGAGGGAGGTTTAATGAAGGTTAAATGGACGTGATGGTAGGAGCAAGGGGCATTTACGCCACCCCCCGTCCCTCCGCACTTTGTATTATGGCTTGGCTTGTAATTCTCGGCATTTCACCAAGCTTGCGCACTGAAGGGCTCCTCCCTTCACGTAGCAAGCGCAACCAGGCTTGTCCTAGCGATTTCGCCATTGTTTATGCGTTCTTCTGGTCTGTCCCTGGTCGTCTCGACTCACCTGCATCCATGAGAGAGCGCATTAGAGGTAAGCCTAAGCGCGGCTCATCGTGGAAGCCCCGCAGACCCCCTGCCTCGCTCTCAGCCTCCCCGATGACGGGTTCTTCCTTACACCCCCAGTCTTCGTCCCCTACTGCCTCCCCTCCACCAGCACAGTCAGTTCGTCGTCGCTCTGCAATCACTCCGCCTCCGAAACCGTCTCAGCTTCTACACTCCATGGCCACCCTCCCGCGAGCGTTGCCTCCTTCCCAGCGCTGTCCTGAGGATCCCCGTATGCAATTTGTCGCGACCATGTCATTCCCTGCATCCTCGAGCACTTGGCGAAGTGCACCATCAGCATTTGCGGAGCCCAAGCAACTAATTCTCCACTCTGCGACCCAAACTGATGGCGAGCACTTTCGAGAACGCTTGGGCATCTTGTATGATCTTGTTTTTGAGCTACGAAGGGAGGTGGCGGACTTCAAGTTTCGATTACAGGCCACCGAGGACAATGTGGCCTCCTTCTTGCATACCCTCTCGGCTATGCACTCTGAGCTCTCACCGGACCCCTCTGGCACTCCCATGGGGGAGGCACAGAATGCTGACATGGAAGGAGGGTTGCGCCAGGCAGCAACGAGGAAGCGACCAGCGGATCACAGCGACCCAGTGGAGAACAAAGAGCGCGAGGTGACCAAGGAGCAATTCGGGAACGAGCAGCCGAACAACACTGATGCAGAACCGTGGGCAGCAGAACTCCGTGACACGTGGTTGGGCTTTTCGCCAGGTGTTTAGTTTCTCTTGTTATGCTTCCCCCTTCTTAGACTTTCAGAATAATTGGCTCATAGTTTAGACCTTATGGATTTTAGATGTATCAGCTACTATCTACGACATATGACTGGGGGTTGACTGGACTGGTTTCCCCTCTGTTGGGGCAGTCCAGAATTTTCAGCCAGTTGTATACTGTTTTTTGGAAACATGCTATGCTTTAGCAGGCACCTTACATATAATATATTTTCCTTACTTACAAAAAAAAATATTTTATCCATCTTGTTTTAATAATATTAAAGATGCAATATAGTATTATTTTTTTTTATTTAGGTGACCGTTCCAATTAATTGGGTATAGTTCGGATGGTTGACATAAAATGAGTGGTTAAAGTGAAGGTCTACATTTGATGTACACACCTTTCACCCATGAGAGAGTATGTGGTGAAAGTGTGGGAGCTGGATATTGGGGTACCTTCACCTCTCAGGGTCAAACTTCCTCCATTTTCATCATCACACCTTCACCTCTCATTTCTCTATTTTCATCATTCAATTTTAAGGTTATAAGATATATATAACAAATGCACACCTTCACCCTTCTACTAACCACACTACAAAATATAAAGATATAAATGTGTGTTTGACAAATTCACCTTTCACCACCTACCTTTTTATAAAATAAAAATGTATACACCTTTTCAAAAAATAAAAAAATATATTTGATAAATTTTAATATATTACACAAAAAGATAACTAAATATAATATCTATTTTCATACTCTAAATAATATCATTTAACTTTGGTACGTTATATATTTAAGCTATAAATTTTAGAACTTTTTTTTCTTCAAATAAATTTCTTTCTTTCTTTCTTATTAGTAGACCTAAAAATTTATATATCATCATTCATTCATCTTTATAATATCTTGAAAGACGCAATATATGTTTGAGTAAGAATATGTTGGTGTTCCATTTTTCAAATTTACATAAAACTAAGCCAAAAAAACTCTAAATTTAAATAAAGGTTAAATGAATAATAACATTTTATTTTAATTTATTTTTAAAATTAAATAAATATTGTTAATATGTTAAGAACATGTGTTTTTTCCTAAGAAATTACAAATTCAAATTCAAAGGGAATTACCTTAAAAATAGATTATTATTATTATTATTATTATTATTATTATTATTATTATATTGGATTTATATTTTTCTTAAAAGATTTAATACAAAAATTTGCTCATCTTTATAAGGAAAAAGAGTTATGCAACTATGAAATGACATTCCATGTTGAGCCTAGGCATGGCCAACCCCAATGTTGGTTAGGATAGTTTTTACCCCACAAATGTATGTCATCCTCACCCCTCTCCATAAAGTTTGAACCTATGACCTAATGAAAACTAAACCCCACACAAACCAATTAATCTACACCTCAAAATTACAAAATACTTATTCCTCATTTCATAGTAACACCTTTTTCCTTTGAATGCTTCATTTGTTTTTCTTGGAATGGATGGACCACTTTACACATATCAATAGAAGGCCCCTACTCATTATTTAAAGGAGTTGTCTAACTGTTCTACGAAATGTTTTTTTAGCTGGAATTCGATGACATAAATCTGTTGGAAATCATTGTTTTTTGTTGTTTAAAATCTATTTATGAGGGGTGAGGATGACATGCAGAACATGCTAAAAAAACTCTTGAAACACTCAGATTATACAGAAATAATCACTCAAGTCTGTGGATGTAACAATTTATTGTCAGATTTAAAACAAGTATCCTCTAAAAAATCGCCAAAAAGAATCATTTCATAAAACATTTAAACTATGCTTGAACCTTTAAATTAAAATTTAATCACATAATTTTGATAATAATGCGAATGTACTTGGGCGTAAAGCCTTTGTCGCGTGGCTGCCATTTGATTTGACGGGAGGTTCTTAAAACAGAAAAATTTCTAAATACAAAGAATAAAGAACATGGTCCAAATTTGATTTGACGGGAGGTTCTTAAAACGGAAAATATTCTAAATATAAAGAATATGGTCCAAATTTTCGCACGTACAGTAATGACAAAGTTTTAGGACGCGGGACATGTGAAAGGTTTATTGGAGAGCAGCTAAATGACGGAGATGTATGATGGTCAAAGTGACGTATTTTAAAGCTCAACTTTTCTGAAAAGGGGTATGTAGTTTTTCCCGGCTCAAATTTTGTGGTATGTTTTTTAATGGTCACAATTCAATAACATAAAAAAAAATAGAGTTATTATTAATTTGGAACTTCTAGATGATGATATAGGTTATTTTATGGTTTGGTAAAAAATTTAGGGTATTTTTTATCCTATATGAATTTTGGATTATGATAAAATTCTGTTTATATCTAGAATTTGTTCCTAAATTATTATCAAATTTGTAGTCAAAAAAGTAATCTGTTTATTATAAAATTAGTTTATTTTGATTTTATATAGCAAACCTTAAACATCCAATAGACTTGTCATAAATAGTATTAAAATTTTAAATTTTTTTGCATGGTTTTAGATAAAAAAAAATACATTACATGTCATACATTAATGACGACTATTGGTCCTTAAGAATCACCATTTCATCTATGTTAAAAAAAAATCCCAAACCCAAATTAGAAGATCACCATTTCATCTAATGTCATACTTTTGATAAAGGGATTGTTAAACCCAAATTAGAAGATCAAAAGTATGTTTCTTTTATAGTTAAGTTAAAGGAAAAAAATTAATATTGTTAATATAAAAACAAACTTTCATGGAGTTAGGGTGTTGGACAAGATAAAAATGTGGTAAATTAAGATCAAGTAGAAGAAATAGATTTAAGTCTTTCCTACTCGAGGAAGATTGTGAATGGCTAGGTGGATAAAGTAGAAGAAATAGATTTAAGTCTTTCCTACTAAAGGGAGATTGTGAATGGCTAGGTAGAACAAAAAGACATCATGAAAATGATACATCTAATTTAATTAAAAAATTAATTCCTTCTAAGAACTCTACTCTAATCTCCCACGTTTGGATTTAGATTCATAGTTAGAAACTATAGCTCCTTCTTCAAAGGGGTTACAAGATGTTAAAAAGAAGAAAGAGAAAAAGAAAAAAAATTGAGGATTCTTTTATAAAGGGAAATAAATGATATAACTTAATTTTAATTTGAGTATGCATTTGTACTTACTTTTATTTGTATAGTGTTTTGAGTATTTGAAAATGTCATTTGCATTATATAATGAAATTCAAATTGCAATATTTTTTTTTGGCAAAAAAAACCTAAAATATTATGTGAATAAAAAGTTTGTAATCTTTATAATATTAATAGAGGATGAAACTTTTTCTTAAAATAATTTTCTTATATATACATTAAAACTCAAATTTACAAAATTTATAAATTTTTATTTAAAAAAAACTTAACAATATTTTCAATCATATAAATAAAATATTAAGTTAAATTAAAATAATTAATTATCAAATTTCTTATATCAAAACTAAAATTTACAAAATTTATAAGATTTTATTAAAAAAAAAAAACTTAATCATATTTTTTAAATAAAATATTAAATTTAATTAATTAATTATCAAATTTCTTGAAATGGACTACAAATGAATATAAATTATAATATAATATACACCTTTAATCTTTCAATTAGAAAATATTATTAATATGACATTATCATTAATAATGCTTTCAAATAATTATCATTTAAATAAAATATTAAATTGA
>ML776838.1:652230-665618 GCA_009831015.1 Picea engelmannii
TATATATATATATATATATATATATATATATATATATATATATATATATATATATATATATATATAATTTTTAAATTACAAAATTATTATTATATAATATTATTATCAATAATTTTGTATTCAATTCAATTCAATTTTTTAATTTATATTTTATTAATACAAAATTTATTTATATGATTATCAATTTTATTAATAATAATGTAAACATAACATCATATATAAATTATCAATAACATTATCATACAAAAATTTATAAAATAATAATCAAAATTCCACAATCTTTTTACATCAATTTATTTTCATCTTTCTTGAAAATGTTACTTATTTTTAAATAAACATTACCTAATATTTTAAAAATGAATATGCATATCAAAATGAACTTCCATCCACATATTTAAAAATGAACTTCCATCAATTAAAGAGATATCATATTTGATGAGTTTTAATAATTTTCTACTCTAATAAAGGGAAAATTTCAAGCTTGAGAGCCATGTGAATTTTATGAAGAAAGATAAATTAAAAAGTATTAAGAAAACATTCCTTTTGGCTAGTAATTTAAAGGTAATAGAAAAATAAATTTCACTACAAAATTATTTCACTCACATTCTCATATATTACATGGAAATGAATTACATATATAAGAGTTTAAATAATTTAACAAAATCTAAACAAAATGGATCACATAAACATATAGAATTAAAATTAGACAATGTTGAATAAATTCTAGACTTGGTATTCAAACAATATACTAATTTATTCATTTCTCAATTATTCTTAACTCTCCTAGTTAATGAAGAAATGAATTTTCTACAACACCTAACTTGTTTCTATAAATTTCAAATTTAGATTACAAATTTCAAATTTATCCTTTCCAACACACTTAGTAAATATGTTTGCTACATTATCAAGTGTATTACAATATTCCAAGTCAATTTCCTTTGAGTGCATCTTCTCCCAAATACAAAATGGTAATGTGCCTCAATATGTTTTGACCTGGCATGATACATTGGGTTGTTTGCCAATTTTATGGAACATTGATTATCACACTTGATGGTTGTAAGTACTTGTTTCTTTTCTCCAACATCTTCAAGGATCTGTCTAAGCCATACCACTTCACAAGTAGCACTATACTCAGCTTCTGTGGATGACAGGGAAACAATTGGTTGTTTCTTTCTTCTCCATAACATAGCTCCATATCATACACTAAACATATACCCAAAGATTGGTCACCTGTCATCTAGATTTCCATGTTAATCAGAATTAGAATGACCTATCAACTTAACATTAAAATCATTAGTATATTTAATACCAAAATCAACAGTCCATTTCAAATATTGAAGAACTCGTTTTACTTCTTTCCAATGATAGTTATGAGTCTTAGCCATAAATTAACTAAATATATTGATTGAATATGCAATATTTGGCCTAGTTGTAGTGAGATAATTCAAACTTCCCACTAATTATTGATACAAAGTATTGTTTACCTCCTTTGTATCATCGTTATTACTGAGCTTAAAATTTCATTGTAATGGAGTAGACACTACCTTACATTCATTCATATTAAACCTCCTGAGTAACTCCTTTGTATATTTACTTTGTGTGATCAAGGTCTTATCATTGTCCCTCCATACCTCAAGGCTTAAAGAGTGGTGTAATTGTCCAAGATCCTTCATCTCAAATACCTCTGACAACTGTGTTTTCCCATCATTGCACTGATACCAAAACATGGTAATAGAAAAATCAATCCCATACACTGAATCGAGACGAAATTGTGTCACTCACACTCTCATTAATTACAAGAAATGCATTAGGTATATATATGAGTTTAGACTATTCAACAAACTCAGAAGAGTCTCAAACAAATTAGTTGTTCTAACAATATACTAATTTATTTATTTCTCAATTATTCCTAACAAATTTATGGAATTCAACAATGAAAAAATATGATTTCAATAATAAAATTGTGTAATTTGGTAAGTCAAAACAACACCATACTACTATTTCAACAATCAAAATTTGTAATTCTAACAATTTCTCAAAAATCCCACTAGACCTTATTTATCAAAATTTGTAATTCTAACAATTCCACTATTCAATCAAATTCTTCTTTTTAAATGAGATAATAATTTTATTGAAAATTATAATTTCATTTTATTAATGAGAACTTTGATTATAAAACTTTACCTTTTAATCGTTTTGGTTTAACAATAAGGAAGGCTGATAATACAGCTTTAAGTTCAGATTAAAAAACCTCTCAAAATTTGATTTTATCGGATTCAGACGGAAATGAGCTTTTCGAAAATCTTTTTATAAAAGGCGCAGTTTGAAAACCCTTCCCACACTCATTGCTACTTCACACTGCATCTCATCACTATTGCGGACGTCGCTACGTCACCGCCAAATTCAACCGGGAAAATGATCATTCAGTGGTCGCCGGCCGAGGTCGCGCCCTGGCGACACCGTCAACATCAGCCTGACAAGCATAACTCAGAGTGAGTGGCCTTGCTGTCCATGCATGGGAGCGGAAGCCCTTTAAATAGTCTCCAGCCTGCCAGGTTACGTCGGTATGGCGCTTGTCTTTGAAGTTCCAGCGCTTCCTTTATTGCGAATTCGTTGTCGGAGCAACCTCGATCCTGGCGCTTGTCTTAGAAGTTCCAGCGCTTCCTACTGATAGCCCAGAAGAAATCTCAGCGAAGCCAAGCGGCCCCTATTTCATAAACCTTGATAACACCAATGGGTCATATGACCCTGAATCCACAACACCATCGACCAATTCGCTGGAAGACTCGATGACTCAACCAGAGATAGGTCGGGTATCAGTAGAAACAAGTGCTCCTAACCCTCTGACCAATTTCATCAATGTATACAGTGATGATGAGATCCTAGAAGCATCTCAAAGAACCCCTTTGCGTGTCCAAGAAGAAAATGGACCTGAGAAGACTTCTTCTCCTACTCTCGAGGTTCAAACCCAGAAAATTCCACAAAAGGAAAAGGAAGCTGAAAGCGGCCTCGACACAAATATGCCTTATGCACCGAAGAATGGAGAAGACAATCTGAACGACAAGTCAGAACCAGGCAAGCCAAAGGAAGGATTCTCGCAAAAGGACGCTGGTGTTTCAATGGTCAATGCACGAGTAAGTATCGAACCCACTCCCAACGCCTCTATTGCGCTTGACACTCCGATCCCCTATAAGAGTCAAGAAGAGGCCAGTCTTTTGGAGCACAACGAGGAAGTTTGGGAAACGGATCTTGAACAAATTCACACCACTGGAAGTCTGGGAAACACACTCACATGGGGTGATCAGCCGATTCCGGAACCAGTGGACGAAGTGGTAGATCTCTATGCGATCTCTTATGATAGAAAGATGAAAGTCATCGTCCAAAGAACCACAAAGAAAAGGAGGATCAAATTGGATCACTCCATCCTCATCACCACATAGGAGAACTTGATTAACATAAAAAATGCCTGAACATCGGAGCTCCTCGGCATGGGAATGGCGATCTCGGAAGCCACCCCGGACAGAGCCAAACAAAATGAAACAAAGCTAGCCGCCGCCTAGAAGGAACTAGAACATTTTTGCAACCTGGTTGAATACTATCAGGGCACCACTCAAACAACGGTTTACCTAAGGAGCGAGTTCGAAGATACCTACAACAAGTTCAAGAAGGAATGACACTCTTTTACTATGAAGATTGTTGAATTCCAAGAGGGTACTCTCAAGGCGCTCGCGATGCGCAAGGAAATGGAGCGGTGGCATGAAAAGGTGCAGCGGGCCATAGAGAGACTCGAGTACATTGATGTTGTTCAGTAGGGCCAAGATAAAGAACAAAATGACATCCAGATGTTGGAAAAAGCAGTCTCGATCGCATGAAAAGATCAAGCGAGTATTGGGCTAAGATGTCACAGGAACCACACCGAGACATTCAAGAGCAGTGGGAAAAATGCGAAAAACATTGGGGTAAAATCAACAAAGCGATGAAGGATATCGGACTCCCCAAGTTCGGAACCCTTGACGACTTTGTTGACCTGCACGATGTAGTCGAATCGCACACCAGGCAAGATGCATTATGGGCCGAAGAGATGGCTAAAGTGACCGACACAACTCCAGGACAAGTGAAAAGGTTTATGGAACATCTGATCAGAGGTCAGACTGTGCTACAATAGTTAAACACCAGTCTGGTGAAATATCAGGCGCATGCGATGGAGGTCAGAGGATTTTACGCGGCTCCGATGGAACAGTACAGATTTCCATGGGCCCAGGCCTGCGAAGAGTTGTTTATTAGTTGGTCAGAATATGAGAAAAGTTACCCTTTCGAGTGATATCCTAAGTTGACTATTAAAGAAACTGTTAGAAGATGACGCCACGTGGAAATTCATGTTTCTCTTAAGATGCACTTAGCCATTATTTTCAGTTGAACTTTACATTATAAATAAAGACATCGACCAATTAGTTAAAGGTCGATGGTTGTTGCAAGAACTCTTTCTTTCTGGTTGTTAAGAATTATTTTGAAGCTGCTATGAATTGAGAAGTCCTTCTGGACCAAAGACAGTTATTTTCATCAAATGCATGTGTGATTGGATGCAGAGAAGAACTATTTCCTATCTCGTTTCATGAATATATGTAACAAGTAAGAGTTGTCCAATTTATTGTCAAGTTATCTGGTGCAATGTTTTGTTGTTCTTTTCTTTAATGATGAAGATGATGAATTGTTGTGTGATTATGTGATGAATGATTATGGTAGATGAATTATTTTGCTTGTCGATATCTTATTTCATAATGTGTTTTTCTTTCTGATAAATAGTAATCCCATACAGTAATTGGATGCTCACATGGTTAAAGTATTAGTATTAGGTCTGTGGTATAGAATTTTTGTCTACATGTTTGAGTAGCGGGTTATCCCAAGCTTCGCCTCTTCCCCAGTAGTTAGAACTTAATTATGTTTTTTTGCCAAGTTGGTTTATACTGGATTACACCTCACATCGGTCCCACCCAAGGGAAAATACAAAAGAGATAGTCCAAACTAAAGGAAGAGCCTTCACAAGAAAACGTTAAATCCCATTGATTAATTGGTCGGATTGCAATATATGGAGAACCATTCCATTCCAAACACTGCATAGTCTAATTGGGCCTTGGTGGCAAGTTTGGTTCCTACTGTTGAACTAGGGATTTAAGACCCATAAACACAATCCATACCTCTTGTGGAGTCTTTTCATCCAACGTTGATGAGGGTGATCTATTGACCAGGTAACATGCAATACCCATTGCCTCTACCCAGAATTATTTTCCTAACCCAACACCACTGAGCATGCACCTTGCTTTTTCCATCAACGTCATGTTCATCCTTTGTGCAATTCCATTATGTTGAGGTGCATATGGAGTAGTCTTTTGCCTTGATATACCTCACTTCTTACAAAATTCTTCAAATTCATTCCCGCAGAACTCTCTGCCATTATCTGTACCCAACACCTTAATTATTTTCTCTGTTTGATTCTCAACAAGAGACTTAAACTCTTTAAACCTATCAAAGACTTCAGATTTCTTCCTGAGGAAATATATTCAATTATTCCTTGAGAAGTCATCTATAAATGAAACATAGTACATAGATTTTCCCAATCATGGGACCGACACAAGTCCAAAAACATCACTGTGAACTAGTTATAAAATTCCTTTTGCCCTCGTTGCACTAGAGGTGAATCTTACCCGATTATGCTTCCCATATATACAAGGTTCACAAAAATCAAAATCCAGAGAGAAGTTAGATATACTGTCAACCATACCTTTATTGTGTAGTAGTCGAAGAACCTTCTCTCCGATATGCCCAGTCTTTGATGCCACAACATAACCTTTTTTCTAGAGACTATAGGAGTTCTTTCTTATTCAAATCCAATATCAGGAACAATGGAACTATTACACCCATCACTAATAGTACTTCCTTGCATCTTATACATAGTTTCAAACCGAACTCCCTTCAACAACACCATTGCTCCTCGAACCATCCTACAAGTTTCCTTTTCAAATATTGTTTTTACCCCTGCATCGTCCATTTTGCTTACAAAAATCAAATTTATGGAAAATCCTAGTATGTGCAGAACACCAGGTAGTGTTCTAATCCTTACATATATGATCCTCAAATTGACTTTCCTCGACCTATGATTCTGGTTGTCGAGTCATCACCTAGGAAAATATTACCTCCATCATACCTTTCATATTCACAGAACCACTCCATGTCAGGAGTCATATGAAAGGATGCACCTGAGTCAACCAACCATGCCTCATGATCTTCATGTGTGTTTGAAGAAGCCAAGTACACATCCCCTCTATCTTCCTTGGAGGTCTTTTCTTCTGTAGAAGGAGATTCTTCAGATCCCTTCTTTTTCTCAACTTTGGATCTACACCGCTTCTTGTAGTGTCCTTCTTTTCCACATCTCCAACATACCTTTACAAGTTTTTCGGGAGATTTATATCTACCCTTAGACTTAGATCTCCCACTTGAGAACTTAGATCTATTTATTTCCTCGGAGCGTCCTCTTGCAAATAATTTGTATGTGCTCTGTCCTTCCATATTCTTTCTTCTCATCTCCTCCGACGACAAGGATGAGACCACTTCATCAAACTTCAAGGAAGTTGTATTACTACCTATGGCCACAACCAGACTATCCCACGAGTCTGGTAAAGAACACAGTAAGCTGATACACTTATCTTCATCTAAAATTTTAATCTCAATAGATACTAACTGACTTACCACAGTATTGAAGGCGTTCAAATGCTCTGCAACCAAGTCTCCATCTCTCATCCTTAGGTTATACAACTTCTTTATTAAGAATAATTTATTTACTAGGGACTTAGACTGATACAACTTCCCCAACTTATCCCTTAAATCCTTGGTTGTATCTTCCCCTAACACATTCAATAATATTGAATTTGATAGACACAGTTGGATTTTATCTTCACCTTCTGATCCAACTTTTTCTAGTCATCTGTTGAAGTTGCTATAGATGCAGTACCTGGATCTACCATGATCCACTGATCTTTGTCCACTAATAGATCTTCCATATTGAGCTTCCACAACTCAGAAATTTTCCCATTAAACCTCTCGATCTCCATTTTTGAATTGCTTGCCATTTCTTTTCACATGAAAAATCGATACCACAAATCTCCCACTGTAACAAGGATTATCACAGTCTCGAGCCAAACCCTTGACCACAAAGGCATCCCCGTGAAGCCAACAAATATCTGATACCAAATGTATATTTTAACCTTGTACAATATTTACTGCAAATGGATTTTCAGTAAAAGAACAGAAAAGATACAATGGAAAATACAAACATTACACATATATTTTTCCCATGGAAACCCAAACCGGGAAAACCAACATATTCTATATTCATTCATCATGTTACATTGTTTTCAATACAATATACATATAGGAGCCAATGACATCCAAAACCTAATCCAATGACTTGGATTAGTCAACAAACCTAATTCCTTAACCAGAAATAGAAAACCATCGGCAAAAACCATGTGCCGAAAAACCGCCCAACAATGGGCATGAAAATCGAGGCAAATATGTGACACATTTCTTGAGGAAAAAAAATTGAGGTAAAAATGAGACACTATTACTTGTGAAAGGAATATAACACATACCCAACAACACTGTTGGCTGACACAAAGTTATCTTCCTTGGCGAAGCCCACTGATGGTGTAGGGCTACGAGTGCGGTGTCATTGGCAGGTCCAGTTGCTTTATGACCTCTGCTGAAATCAGGTTCTTCTGACTACCGCTATCGACAATGAAATGAAGCAGAGCCCCCTTTACCCACATTTTTGAGTGAAATAAGCATTCCCCTTCCTCTATTTCTTTTGGTTCTCTTGGCCGGACTTTGGTGGTAGTGACAATGGGACTGGGTTCAACATCGATAATTAGCTTCCCTCCTTCGAGATTTCATTCAGAATCAGAATCGACCTCTGACTCAGAAGCCTTCAGCTCGACCACGAGTGACTTCTTGGAGCGGCATTCTTCAGTGTTGTGCCAAGGGATTTTATGGTACTCACACCATTTTCATGTGTCCTTCTTCATCTTCTCATTTCCCTTCTTATGTTGTGGCTTGGACTGGTTGTCCTGAGAGCGATCATCTCAACTCAGTCCCTTGTTGTGTGAGTTGGGGCCACCTTTTCCCTTCTTCGGCTATGAGGAGTTTGCAGATCTAACCTCTCGCCTCTTTTGCTTAAATTTATGCTCTATCTTGACAGTGTATCTATAAGTCGTGCCTAATGAGGTGATGTATAGAAACTCCATTTATGTTTGAATGTATCTATGAAAACAACCACGGTATTTGAGCATCAGATGATGCTCAGAGTCTTTGATACCCAATTTGGTGCGCATGGTATGGAAAATATTGGTGAAATCTGGTATTGTATAGTCCCTTTCTTGACACAAGGTGGTCCATCTGGTGTATTGGTCCTCGTAGCTTCCAACAGGGTAGTATTGTTATTTAATGGCATCCTAGAAGGAATCCCACGTAGGGGCCACCACAAATATTGCAGATTCATCTACGTCCCTTTGCTCAAAGTAAGTATCCCACCAATCCTTAACATGGGGGACAACCTTAAGGAGTGCAAAAGTAATATTTTCTCTATCAGAAAAATTGTGGACCAAAAAATACCCTTCGATCAAATTCAACCATTTATCTACAACATCCGCCTATATCAGTCCTTCAAATAATGGAATATCAAAATTTAATTGTACCTTGAAGGGTGTTGCATGGCCACTTGATGAAGATGCTTCTCCTGTGGGCAGTCGTCGAAGGATCTGCACAAATTTATCCATCATTTCATTCCTTTGTCGCGCGAGGGATTCCTCGAGAAACATTTTAATAGGATCTCCTACTCCATCATCTTTATTTTCGTCCCCCGTGGGTAATTGTCGGGATCGACATGACTGATCTTGCAATGGCTTGATTGGTTTGAGTCCCAACTTCTTGTACCTAGATCTTGTTGAGGACATGCACGAAGAAAAATAAATGAAGAGCAGACCGCTCTGATACCACTGATCCGGACTTAAGAGCGGAATGAACTGATTAACAAACTGAATACAATAAACACGGAGATATGAAGAATAACACAGATATCTAGTGAACAATATCTTCTATTGAATAAATAAAATAGGATGAAAGTGTAAGATTGTAGAACTGAAACACTTGCTCGAATGGTGGTAGTTATCTTTGAGAAGAGATGTGGCTGCTACGCACATTCGTCTTATAAGAATGAATTACAATGAGGCTCTAGGGGCCTTTTTGATATTACTGATGAATGCAAAAACCCTAGACATCCAAAAACCTAACCCTAGGAGGTGAAATACCAAAATACAGGTTGGTAGAGGGGATCGTTACACCAAGAATCTCTAAAGATGAGCCCATTTGAAGCACTTTATGGCAAAAAGTGAAACACAGAAGTAAGTTGGGATAACCCAACAGATAGAGCAGTGGTTGGGCTAGATTTGCTCAAAGAAATGGAGGAACAAATGATAAAAATAAAGAAAAATTTAAAGAGAGCCCAAGAATGGCAGAAAAGCTCTGTTGATAAGGGCAGAACTCATAGGGAATTTAAAGTGGGTGATCATGTATTCTTGAAAGTGAACGCCAACAGAATTTCCCTGAAATTGGGAAATTGTTCAAAGTTGGTAGCTCGCTATTGTGGGCCGTTTGAAATCCTAGAGAGGATTGGTCCAGTAGCTTATATGATTGCATTGCCTGCATCTATGTTTCTTCATGATGTGTTCCATGTAGCATTGCTAAAGAAATATATACCTGATGCTAATCATGTTATTGATTGGAATGTGATGCAGGTGCAGCAAGAAGGCACTTTCCAAGTGCATCTGATACGCATTTTAGACTGAAAAATCAAACAACTCCGAAATCGAACCATAGGGTTTGTAAAGGTCCAATGGACTTGGTACGGTCCTAAGGACGCTACTTGGGAGCATGAGGATGCAAAGCAAGCAAAATACCCGCATCTTTTTGAGGATTTTTGAAATTTTGTTGTATATGGGTACATGATGCACTAAGGACAATGCATAAATAAGGGGAGGGGATTGTAATATCCCTGGGTCGAACCCAATTGTAATGTAAATGAAAATGTACTTAAGCTGGTGAGTTGTTTGATATCATTTTGTATGCGCATTCCATGACATAGTGCACGCATGTACTGAGCAGTGAAATGATGAAGTTTGCACATTCCAGGATACCGTGCACAGCAACACAAGTGCACGCGATATTGCGGCCAGATAGGCTTTTGTGTATATGTTGTGTTTTATAGGCTGGTGAGCCACTTATTATAAGCTAGGATGCTTATGTTTTGATTAGGCCGGAGAGCCTAGATGTTAAAGGCCAGTGCGCTTATTTTTGTATATGTCTCATAATTAATATAAAATGCATCGTTGCACATAGACCGACCACGATAAAAGAGATGGGGGACTAAAATCCACTGGTTAGGGAAAGGGAGGGACCTAAAAGTTAAGGAAAAGGGATAAGCTAGGGAGCTTAATCCAAAAAGGAATATTATATTAATATTTCTTAAATCATAAAGTATGGATATTATTTTATCCTAATTTCTAAAGTTGGGGACAAGTGGGCCAAAGTAGCTCCCAACATGACAAGTTTCAAGTTGGGGACATGCATACATATTGTTTGGACTTAGTTCATTTTGGATATCTTTTCCATCATCTTCGCATCATTCCTTCCATAATTGAGTCATGCAGTCAATCATCCATGAGCATTCACACACCCATTGAGCTATCCTTCGTACCTTCATGACTATACCTGAACTTGTATCCATAACCATTTTTTGTTGGTGTATCTGGTTATCTTGGGAGCTAGACTGAAGAAGCGGGTTGTCAGGCCTGTGGGATATTGAAGAGGCGGGTTGTCGGGCCCGTCGGAAATTCTCTGAGTGAGAGAATTGTTGGGAATTGATTTCCTGAAGGTGCTAAACTGCAGCTACAGTGCTCTGAGAATTTGTTATCGAACAAATCGGTAGGTGCAGACACTAACTAATCTTCCTAGATCCACCTGGATCTAGAACAAAACACACCAGAACATGACGCTTTCCTTAAGTTTTAAATATTAAATTTACTAACTAAAGAGGGATAGGTGACATACCGTTTAAATGTCGCTTCCTCTCGCTATCACCATCCTAGCTTCGTTCCAACACTCATACAATGATGGACCTACAAAAGAACGCAACCAACCAAAGTGATAGTAATAGCATAAAATCAATATAAACCTATGTACGTGATCAAGGAATCATACAATAAAACACAACAAGATTTATAGGAAAGAATCATTATGTTGTATCATATTAAATGTGAAAGAGAGATTACAACCATGGCCTTGATGTCGTAAGGTCCCTTCCAACTGTCCTTCATTCCCCACACACTTCTTTCTCCAAGGATTTTGAGACCATGGATCTAATAGCTACTCACAATCTATCATGACAAAGCAAATCTCAAAGCCACTCTAACCAAGCTAACAATCCCAAGCCAAAAACAACTTAGCCCTTCTCCATGAAAGATCCTCTCCTTCTATAAGCTGAAGAGGATAAGGTGAGGAGGTTAGGATGATCCCATTAAATCATGAAAGCGAGTAAGATCCAAACCATTCGAATGCCACCTCACCATGGAAGTTTGTTCTTCTAGAAGATTCGAGAAAATGCTCATTTTTCCCACGTGTAAGCATTCTCGCACCCTGCCTATAGAGCAGACTGCGAACTCCTCGAGAAACAACTATGATGCAACCTGCGAGAATCAGACATTCTCGCACCCTAGCTATAATGTAGCCTACGAACTTCCTTTTTTATAGAGTTTTTACAAAGGAAAATGCAACTTCTTTTCTCAGGAAAAGTTCTTCTCCCTTCTCTCTTCAGGAACTCAGGCAATTGACCCCTCTGAAGGAAACATATAAGTTTACATCATTAACAGTCATAGGTATGACAAAAATAATGTGTAACAGAGAAACCCCCAAAGTATGAATTTAGAACAGAGTGATAGCTGAAATAATTTGTCGAGTGTGTGTAGGGAACAAGGAACAGTCGATCGGAAACCTGCAAACAAACAAGGAAATACAGTACAATAATACATCATCACTGAGGTAGGCATTCCCATACTCATAATACAAATGACTCAAAGAATAAATGTTGACATGCGAAGATCCATGTCAAGTAAGACAGGTCATGGCCACCAAACATACACTGTGGGTCCATGCCGATATGACTCAAATCTGAACATAGCCACCAAAAATACACTGTGGATCTATGTGTTAAAAGTTCAAATTTGAACATAGCCACGATACATACAATGTGGATCTATGCAACAGTACAATCTAAATATACTCCGACGCAACCTGAATATGTCAGAAAGGATTCAGGGTCTTCATCTCCACCACTCTATAGTAGGAATCTAACCATGCGAATACATGTGTCGAAGTCGAACATGGTAGAAACCATTTGATTACCAGTCATTAGTGTATATCATTAACAAGTGCGAGGGAAATCACCATTAATGTCAATGACTCCCAAGGTACACTAGTACAATCCAACGAATGTGAATTAATGAGCTGAAGTCAAACACTCGGCGGAATCTCCCGATCAGGGGTCAATAATGAAAACCCACTGTCGAAAGCGAGGAAACCTACCATTGAGGCATGCAAGTTCCAAGGTACCAATTAGTTTCTAAGTCTAATTCCTGGATAATGAGTTGAAGCCAACAGGAAAAGACTCGTCACAGGAAGGCCTTAATGTATCCCCCATCAATGACACGAAACAATTAACAAGATTTGATGTAGGTCAGAGTAACAAGTAATTCAGGACTAACTCAGGGATGGCCGACGCAATAGAAGGCTTAAAGACTGCAGAAATGACCGACGCAAGAGAAGGCTTTTCGGGTTGGACATCCTTTTGAACATATTGACGACACAACAACTGTCTTGGAAAAACTGACTCAACAATAGGGATCACATACCAATTTGTAATCTTATAAAGGAGTATGATCAAGAGATGAGAGGATTTTCCAACCTAGACACAAGGCGAGTGAAAGGGTGTCATGTTCAAAAGCGACTCTTCCATGGAATATAGGTTTAGACATATTTCTTTCACAATTTTTTCCCCCACCATCTCTGGCGAGTACCTCTTTATTTTTACACAAGCTTGAGGAGGATGACATATGCTTGAAATGTAAGATCATCCTTCGGATGAGTCCCTCGGAGTATGTTTAACGAACCCTAGGAAGGAGTGGTTCGGTCCCATATGGGCCTTTCGATGTTTGTTTAACGAGTCCAAAGAAAGAAAACTCAGGGGTTTTTCATGTTTAGAGAGTCTAAAAAACACTTAAAGAGAA
>ML776838.1:696507-742572 GCA_009831015.1 Picea engelmannii
TCTGAATTAGCAGACAAACATGAGCTAATCCTTATGAACATGAAATGTAGAAAGATGTCAGAATATGAAGAATTTCATAAGGATTGGACTCAGAGAATCTTTGAGGTGCAAGATAGTCAAAACCTTTTATGGAAACAAGTTTATTTGGCTGCTATACCCAGTAAATTTGTAGAGTACCTAAAAATGCAGGAAGTTTTTAAGCTTCCATATGAGATGTATACATGGGGAGAAATCTATTCTCTCATTACCAAAGCTTTGGTAGGGTTGTGTGTAAATATGAAAGTTCACAATTATGTAAATAAGTTATCTCACTTACCTGATAGAAAATCTATATGTGAGAAGTATGGTCTATATATTTCAGACCCTATAAAAAGCAAAAGAAAAAAGCAAAAAGAGTTCAAAGAAAAGAAAAGATACAGGTACAAACCCAAGACACACTATTATGAGCTTGAAGATATCAAATTGAAAACTCATGCCCATCAGGCCAGGCAGCAAGTCCAATGTTGGATTTGTGGAAAAACTGGACACATTGCACATAATTGTCCAGAAAATAAAGCATCAAGAATGTCAAAAGGAAAACATTCTGAACAAAAGGCTAAAGAAGCTCAGGCTAATAAACAATTAGCTCTGAGAACACATTGCAACATATGCGGGTCAAATAATCATGAAACAAACCAATGCTCGCACAATCCCTTTCCAAAGAGAGAAGAAGTGCATCTGTTGCAACAAGGTTGTTGTTCAGAATCCACTAGTACCTCTAAGTTTGAATATAGCTCAGAAGAAGAAGAAGTCTTGATGAATCAAAATTGCAAATGTAAAAATCCAAACTTCTGCTCTTGTGAAGATAGTTCAAATAATTTTGAGTCTGATTCTGAACCAAAAATTAATCTTCGCCAAAAGATAAAAATCTGCATGTTCAGCAATGTTGGAGATCAAGAGGCATAGATGCTAGCACAAATTAAGGCCCTACCAGAAGGAGATATGAAGAATTCCCTTCTGGAAACATTTTTTAAATCAATCAAAACAGAACAAAGGTCAAGGTATGTTGAATCTTCAAAAAGAGAACCTTTGTTTTTAGAAGCTTCCTTTGATAGAAATACAAAGAATTTTATTAAATATAATAAGGAAGCAAAGTTACAACATACATCAGTAACTAATCTAGCTAGAGAAATTATTCTCTTGAGAAAGGAAGTTACTAATTTGAAAGAAAAATTAAAGAAATTAGAAGAAGATTCTGAAGACAGCTACAAAGTAAACTCTTGGGCCATGCAAGAAATCAGAGATATCAGAGATCAATTAGATTCCAAACCACCTCCTCTGGAGGATGTACCTTTTGAAAAGCCAAAAACTGTAGCTCAACTCCAAGGGTTAGCGGCAATGAAAATCTTTCCCATTAGATTTCAGAAATATCAGGTGAAGATAAAATTAGAAATAAATTATGAAATCTTTTGTTTGAATGCACTATTGGATACAGGGTCAGATACGAATTTAGTGCATAAAGATTTAATTCCCCACAAATACTAGTTTCCTAGCAGTTATTCTGCTATAGGTCTGGGGAAGTTTCTACAGAAATGGATTTTGAAATTCCCAAAGGAATTTTATTGTTTGATGAATATGCATTTGGAATGAAATTTTTATTATCTGAATTACCAGTCGATTGCATTCTAGGAACTCCTTTCCTATCTGCAGTAGAGCCACATGGCTCATCTCAAACTCCCAGTGGTGATCCTTGATATTTTATCACTTTACCAAGTATAAACAGCCACCCGCCAAAAAAGAAGACCTTAGCTTTTATCTCAAAATCACATGCCCAAATTGCATATTGTTCAAAAAGCATGGTGATTATCAATACTTGGGATGATTATAGAAATACTCTTGTCACAGAATATCTAGATGATCATAAATCATGGGATTTATATTGTGAAAATTGGGTACCAAAATGGCAATTAAGATGGTCTGAAGGGGTAGAGTTTGGATTACCAGGTTTCTCTACAAATACCAGCATTCATGTCATTCCACCTCAACATGCGATAGGACAAATGCACCAGGCATCTAGAAACTAATTCCAAGTTGGCATCTATCTTATCTACAAGTTGAAAGGATAACATGGCGTATGTTTTAATGGAAATTAATGGAGATCCATTTTTCACATAGTAATTATAGTAAAGATCCTAGAACGCTTTTAAACTTACCTTATTATTTTATTTTTGTGAATCATATTACTTACCTAAAAGTATATATAAAGGTAAATTATTCATTATCCCAATAAAGGTCAAAATACAATTTGCCCTTGTATTTTGTTACATGATGATGTTATAATTGATTCATTAAATGTAAATCTTGCAAGATAAATTTATGTATCATTTATCTCATTGTTACCTAGTTAATTATTCTATATTAAACATTCGTTAATTCTAATTTTATAACCTGAAGATTAAATCGTACTCAATAATTTAAAAAAAAAAACTGGAGAAAATTTTATTAATAAAAAAGCGCAACTGAGGTCGTTGAGTACATAGGAAAGTGTTGGTAAAGAAGAAAATCCAACAACATATAACTTTCAATTAGAAAAAAAAGAGTTGTTATTCCTATAAATCTTATCCTACGTTATTGTGTCCAAAACATTTAGCATTCAAAAACATTTACCATATACATTACATAACTTTGCAAAATTTTGACAGGTAATACAAAATTTTTGATGAATTCTTCATCCCTTGGTGGCACCAGAGCCACATTCAAATCAGGCAATATCAATTTCGCATTGTTTTCAGGTTTGTTGTGTTCCACTTCATTCTGATTATGGACTGAGGGCTCTGAAGATGACTCCCTTGCTTCCGATTTTGTTTGCATCGTCTCCCCCTGTCTACGAAGGAAGTCCACTCTATCCTGGATTTGTCCAATGAGCGCTCTGTGTTGTGCCAAAGTGATCTGAACTTAGGAGCGGAATGAACTGATTAATAGACTAAATACAATAAACACATAGATATGAAGAATAACACAAATATCCAGTGAACAATATCTTCTATTGAATAAATAAAATAGGTTTAAACTATAAGACTGCAGAACTGAAACACTTGCTCGAATGGTGGTAGTTATCTCTGCAAAGAGATGTGGCTTCTACGCGCATCCACCTAAGCAGAATGAATTACAATGAGGCTCTAGAGACCTTTTTTATATTACTCATGGATGCCAAAACCATATACATCCAAAAACCTAACCCTAGGAGGTGAAATTCCAAAAGTCATGTGGGCCCCTATGGGTAAGTTGGTACCTCAACTTCCCGGAGTCGTAAATTTTGCATACGACCTTCATTTTAAGCACATGATAGTTTGTTGGAAAGGTCTTTCAGAGAGCTACACATTCCATCATTGAAATCTAACTCCGCCTACAGTTTGACTGTGGCAAGAAAAAAAAAACACTATTTAGGGCTCCAAAATAGCCCTGGAAGTAAAGCAAGATGTGATGACATGAAAACATACAAAATAATCCATTTGGATTAGGTGATAGGCCGCTAATATCCACCTAGAATATGTGTAGGGATTCAGACAACCCCAGAATTGTAGAACCCACAACTACAAATAAGTACAAAAGAGTGTGCTAAACTAAAAACAGACAAGAGGAGCCAGTTGGAATAGGTGGGTGGCCACCAATATCCAACTGGATCAATCCTCCTCCCTTAGGAAGCAATGGTATCCATTGTGTTGAGTTCCCCCATCAGGTGAGGAAACTTCTGTTGGATTTGGCCCTGGGTGAGCCATTTGCCTTGGTGTAAGAGTTTCCCTGCCTTGGCAACCTCATAAAGTTGGATCCTCTGTTGGTGAGTGCCCTTGACCTGTGTGTCCACTATCTGACCAGTGGATGCTTGTTCCATGCAGTTAGGGTTGATATCTGTTGGTGTCAGCTCTTCTGCGATCTCTGAGGTGTCCAGTAATAGTGGAAAATATGGCCAAAGGAGGTCCACATTGAACACTATGTGTAAGCTAAGGAAGGGTGGAGTGTTGAGCTCAAAACCATTGCTACCCACAATCTTGGTGATAGTGTAAGGCCTATAGAAAAGTGGGTGGAGCTTCTGATGGGGCCCTGTGAGACACTCCTTCTGCAAAGGTAACCAAACTTTGTCGCCAACCTAAAACTAGTGTGGTACCATGTGTTGATCATGGCGTTGCTTGTACTTAGCATTGGATTTCTGCAAAATCTTCTAGACCTGTTGGCGGATGTGTTGAATCCACTCAATGAAATTGGTGGATTTTTCAATCACATAATGATCATCGGAAGATTCTGTCTATGTGGTGGCAAGAGGTAATGCAACATCAATGGGACCCAAGGGTTGGAATCCTAGCCCCACCTGAAATGGGTTATGGCCGATGGAGCCATGGAGAGCCATGTTGTAAATGTGTTGAACATAGGGGAGACTCTCATCCCATGTACGTGGATGCTTAGAGTTGTACATGTGGAGAATGTGCACAATCATATGAATGATGACCTCTATTTGGTCATTTGTTTGGGGGTGGAAAGTAGTGAATTTCATGAGCTTGGTGTCCATCAATGACCAGAGACTCAACCAAAATGTGTTGAGGAACCTGTTGTCCCGGTCGGAGATGATGGTATGCGGTATCCCAAAATGGACCCACACTCATTCAAAGAAGAGATTGGCAATATATGTCATTGTGATATTCTTATTGCAGGCTACGAGGATGGCCATCTTCAAAAACTGATCAACAGCCACAAATATGTAGTCATTTCCTTTCTTGGTGGACATAAGGCCAGACATGTAATCGATTGAGATGGATTCCCAAGGCTTCTCGAGAGTAGGAAGAGGGGTGTATAAGCCTCGCTTCTTGATGGATGGCTTTGAAATGGCACATGTAGTGCAAGATCTAATATACTTATTGACATCCCGTCGAAGTTTTGGCCAATAAAAATGTTTATGAATAACGAACATAGTTTTCTCCATGCCAAAATTTCATGTTATCCGATTGTAGTGGGATTCCCAAATCAGCTTTGTGCACGTGCTTGTAGGAACACAGAGATGGCCCAAGTGGCATAATAGTCCGTCCTGAATTTGAAAATCGATGACAGTCGCGCCTGTACCCAAGAGTTGATAGGTGGTGGTGAAGTCCAGATCTTGCTAATAAAATTGGGGCCGCTCAGATGACTCATGTCCACATCAATGGAGCACAGTGGTGAGTGCAGCCATAGGAGGTCAAATGAGGAAGTCAACGACATGATTTGAGATCCATGTGTTATACTTGATGTTGAGATGGAACTGTTGCAGGTAGGTGGACCACTTTTGGTAGCGGTTGTTCTGCAATTTCCCCTGTGTCTGTATGAACTGCAGAGGCTTTTGTTCAGTGTTGATGATCATCTCCTTTCCTAGAATGTAATGTTTCCATTAACGACAGGCTTGTACAATGGAATACATTTCTTTTTCATAGGTGGGGTATTTCCGAACAGTATCTGAGAGTATCTCACTATGGTATGCCATCGGATGACCATGTTGAGTGAGAATTGCGCCTACAGCATAGTCAGATGCATCAGTCTCAATATCAAACGATTGTTGGAGATCGGGAAAGCAGAGTACTGGAGATGAGCACAAGTGATGCTTCAGATCATCGAATGCTCGTTGTTGTTCCTTCCCCCACATGAACTTTTCCCGACCATCTCCCTTGGTCACCTGGATGAGGGCCCATGCAATATGGGAGAATCCCAACATGAATCGTTGATAGAAGTTGGCCAGTCCCATGAAGATCCGAAGCTCGGTCAGTGTGGTCAAGGCTGGCTAGTCACAAATGACTTGGATCTTAGCTGGATCAACATGTACCCCATGCTCATCAACAATGTATCCCAAGTATTGGACCTTGTTCATGCCAAAAGAAAATTTTTCCAAGTTGGCATATAGCTTGTGCTGCCGCAGAGTGCTCAAAACCTGTTGAATATGGCGCATGTGCTCCTCTCAAGTTCTGTTGAAGATGAGGATGTCATCCAAATATACCACCACAAAGGAGTTGGTGAAGGGTCTCAATACATCATCCATCAACCTCATGAAGGTGATTGGTGCATTTGTTAAGCCAAAGGGCATGACCAGCCATTCGAAGAGACCTTCTTTAGATTTGAAGGTTGTCTTCCATACATCAGTTGGTTCGATGGGAACCTGGTGGTAGCCATACTTTAGGTCAATCTTGTTGAAGAAATTTCCCCCCTTGAGTTGGTCAAGAAGGTCATCATTCCTAGAAATGGGGTATTGGTTCCTCACTATGAATTTGTTTAAGGCTCTGTAATCAATGTAGAGTCGCCAAGTCCTATCCTTCTTCTGCACCACTACAATTGGGCTTATGCAAGGGGAGGATATGGGCCTAATATGCCCCTTTCAAATAATTTCTTGGATCTGACGCCTTATTTCATCATTTTCCATCAACGAGCGATGATAGACTGGTCCATTAGGTAAAGGTGCATCGAGGGTCAAATCAATTGGATGCTTGACTTGGCAGTGTGTTGGTACCCCGGTGGGTGAGGAGAATATGTCTCTGTATTCTTCAAGATCTCGTTCACTTGCTTCTGCTACAAAGAGAGGCTCTGTGTAGAGGCCATGGATGTGGCGACAACCTTCTACTTACTGTGAGCATGGATAACAAAGAAGACAAACTTCCCGGTCTGTGAAATGACCTTACTGCATTGCATAACAGAGATTAAAGAAATAGCGGTAGGTGGTGCTACCTATGGTATCTTGTACAATTGTCTACCCAAAGTAATAATAACACTACAGGGTCTAGACTCATACACAACATGACACTTCCACAAATATAGTTTTCCTAAAATAATATCACAAAATTCAAGGGGAGAAATATCACACAATACCTCATCTTTGAAAGGCTTGATGCCACAGCGCAGGTGACACTTGTAGATTTTAACATTGTACAATATTTACTGCAAAAATATTTTTAGTAAAAAAAATAGAAATATACAATGGAAAATACAAACATTACATAGATATTTTTCTCCTGGAAACCTAAACCAGGAAAACCAACATATTCTATATTCATTCATCATGTTACATTGTTTTCAATACAGTATACATACAGGAGCCAGCAGCATCCAAAACCCTAACCCAATGACCTGGATTAGTCAACAACCCTAATTCCTTAACTGAAAATAGAAAACCATCGGCAAAAACCATGTGCTGAAAAATCGCCCAACAATGGACACGAAAATCGAGGAAAAAAAGCGACACTACTACTCGTGCAAAGAATATAACACATACCCTTGTTGTTTTCTTTGCATACATGGGGTTACAGGGTTACATAGTCAACAATCCAAGGCAGCAATGCCCATGGATCCTCTACACCAAGAGAACTTCTCAGTGCTCACAGATTTTGTTAATGAATATGCAACTTTCTTCAAAGTGTCCACCTTCATTAGCAACACTTTCTTTTCTTCAACCATGTCTCTCACAAAGTGATATTGAATATCAATATGCTTTGTCTTTGAATGATAATTCGGGTTCTTCACTAGAAACATTGCACTCTGTCTGTCACAATTTATCCTTACAGCTTGGTGCACCAACCCAATACCTGAACACAATCTTTGTAACCATATTGCTTTCTTACTTGCATGAGTGGTTTCCATGTATTCAGCTTCTGTAGTTGAAAGTGGCACTACGACCTGCCTTTTTCTCATCCAACTTATTGGTCCTCCAAACAGGTTAAAAACATACCCACTTGTAGATCTCATACAATCCAAATCTCCAGCCCAGTCTGCATCTACAAAGCCATGTATATCCAACACTCTGTCCAATCTCGGTCTTCCTTGGTATCACAATCCATAGCTAGCAGTGCCACAAAAATACCTGAAAACCCTTTTTATTGTTGTCCAATGATCCTTCCCTGATTTTGACATATACCTGCTCAAAACTCCCACTGCATGTACAATGTTTGGTCTATTACGGACCATTGCATACATCAAACTGCCAATTGCACTCGCATATGGAACACAAGACATGTCCTCCTCCTCTTCCTGTGTCTTGGGACACTGATCCATAGATAACTTTACACCAATAGGAATAAGAACCTTGACCGGTTTACATTCCTGCATATTAAACCTGTGCAATATTGTATTGACATATTTTCTTTGATTTAACCAGATTTCCTCTTTTTTCAAACTCTTTTAATTTCCATGCCCAAAATGAAATTTGAAGCACCGAGATCCTTCATGTCAAATTTAGAGGACAAATGAGTTTCACATCCTAGATAATCTCCTTGTTGTTTCCTATCAGCAACATGTCTTCCACATACAAGACCAAATAAATCAAATGATCACCAATTAATTTAAAATACACACAATGATCTTCTTTGCTTCTTGTGAAATCAAGTCCCAACATATAAGTATCAAATTTTTTATACCACATCCTTGGTGATTATTTTAAACCATACATGGACTTTTTCAGCTTGCATATCATCTCTTTCTTTCCCTTCACATCAAATCCTTCCGGTTGCTTCATATAGATTTGTTCTTCCAGATCCCCATGTAGGAATGAAGTCTTCCCATCCATCTGTTCTACTTCAAAATCAAATGCAGAAGCAACAGATAACAAAAATCTTATAGAGGTTATCTTGGCAACAAAAGAAAAAATCTCACCAAAATCAATTCCCTTAACCTGGGAATAACCCTTTGTTACTAACCGAGCTTTGTATTTCTCCACTTTTCCTTCTGCATTCATCTTCTTTTTAAATACCCATTTGATGCCAATGGGATTTCTTCCAATCAGAAACTCCACTAGATCCCAAGCCTCATTCTTATCCAAGGCTTCCATTTCTTCGTTCATGGCCTTTTTCCAGAGATTTCCATCCTCTGAATCCACTGTCTCCCTGACAGTTCTAGGATCATCATCAGTAATAGACAATGCAAAATTTGAACGGAAATCAGATGGAGTATACCTTTTTGGTAGCCTTCTTTCTCGAACCAATATCCTCAATACTGGAGTATAATGATCTTCTTATTATTATTCATGTTCTTCTATAGAGTCTGATTCATCATCCTTGAAATCAAACTCTATTTTATCTGGTTCTTCTTTACTTGGTAGGACTTCTTGTTTATTAACATCCTTCATTTCTTTAAATACCACATCTCGGCTATACACTACCTTCTTAGTTTATGGGTTCCAAAGCTAATAAACTTTGAGACCATCTTTATATCCAATAAAGATACACTTTTCATCCTTCTTATCTAGCTTACTCATGTTTTCTTTTGGAACATGAACATATGCATCACAACCAAATACCTTGAGATGTGTGAGAAAAGGTTTCTTACTAGTATGTTGAGCACTCAACACACCCTAAAATTCTACGTCAAATTTCACTTTTTGGGTACCACTTGATCTCTTGTGAACTTCTAATTTGATCTTAGTATGAAAATGTTGCCTTTGTTCATCTTCTGTTTTTCATTTTTTAAGTCTTTCAAAGTTGTTCAGGCAAGATAAACTCATCATGAATTAACAAAGACTAACATTTAATTAAAGAACCAAGAGATCCTCAGGACCAAACTAGCCAAGTACCTACCCCCATCAGCGTCGGCGGAAGGAAGTCTTAATTGTGCGACAGGTGTTACGCAAGAAATGTCACCAATGACCGACCCTCGTCAGTGTCGAGAAGTTTTGAAGAAATTAAGCATCATGCAAGTGAAGGAAGGATATCGTCGATCATCGAATGCTGAAATGTTATCGGCATTGTAATTTTTCTAAGAAGGATCCCAACGGAAACATATGTAAGGTGTCGCCGATCCCCGACCTGTCCGTTGAGAAATGTGACGTGATGGGACGTTCTAGCTCTAAGATACACTAAATACACGCATTTAAAATATTAATTAATTCTACGATCACGCATCAGTTGTTAATTCATGCATAAACCAAAAGGATCATTTAAACCTCCTGATACAATGCATCTCGCCCCCCCACCCCCGCCCCCGCCGTCAACCAACATAGAATTTATTTGCATAGATTTGACGGTAGGTTGTTTTGAATTGCATCCATTACTTGTATTAATTGGTTGATACGACTGGTAGGATCTCTCCCGTTATATTCTTTTGAGTCATTATGTATGAGCTCATTCTACGCACAAAGAATTTCGAAGCACCTAGAAGAGCAAGACGAGCAAGTTGGAGAAAGCTTCCAAGGTCCAGTGAGTATTAAAACAACAATTTTAGCAATCACTACAGGTATGTACCAGCTTATGGGTGTTTTATGCTTCAATTCATAGGTTTTCATCCAACATTATTCTATACACATTTCTAAAACATCATTTTTAGTTGCAGGAACAATGCCTCCAAAGAAACCCACCACCAGGAAATCCCCAAGGGTGCCAAAGCCACAAGAACCGGAGGAGGGAGAAGGTTCCTCCCCAGCAATCGCAAGGCAATTGGAATTCTCTCCAAAGCCATTTCCCATCATCAAGATAGCTAGCAAGAAGGCCTTCGTCCAACCCCCGACTTTTGGAGACACAGAGGCGAAAATTGTGACCAAAACAGTATTCCCTCTCTGGGAAGAACTATTTAAGAAAATCAAGAAGGAGGAAACCCTCGAGTATGCCCTGCACAATGATCCTAATATGAGAAAACTCGACGACGAAGTTCTTCTGAATGTTTCCAAGGCTTATTTTCACATGGTGGCAAGGAGGACTCTAGTATTTCCCTACATCAAACTCTTGAAATGGCTTATTGATCAAACTGATACACAGAGGAGTTTGATTAATGAAGACAATGGCGGATGCGTCGGGGTTTTCCTCCTAGTAGAAGTTTAGAGTTACTACAAGCTCAGGGAGTTGGAAGAACGTTTAAGCATTGAATTTGTTTTGAGTTTCTATCAGAAGCATGACACCAACAAGATTATGGCGTCCTGGTGGAGAGAGGATAAAAAGTTCACCAATTGGACCTCCGGCTGGTACCCAATGGCCAACCTGAGAGAGCCTTACATCTATATAATGGCCCTTCTCTGTCGATTGCATGGGGAGAAAGATTGCGCCAGGTTAAATCATTTCCAAATAGTTGAGCACTTGCATACGACAAGCTCATACACCAAAAGAGGGAGAAACCCCTTCCTTCTACATGGCCTTGTATATGTTGGACGTCGTCTGTGCCAAGAATGTCTTTGTTGGAATGAACTTAAGCTGGCATTCCTCTGAGCTCACGGTCCATGTATACTTCAGCATCTTTTGGGAAATAGGTACAATAAATCTTATTCTCTCATATGTGACCAGTTTATTGCACACATTTATTCTTTGTTGTTCAAGAAAGAATTCCCAAGGCTGTCAGATGTTGCCAAAAGGGTGGTATTGAAGGTAGGCCACTGGTATCTAGATGAGCGTGAGACCTACATTAGGGTTTTTAGCGCCACAGGAGCACCCCATATGTTACCTATATATGTCCCCGATCGACTAGTATTAGGGGAAATCTGTTAACATACCATTTTGCAGGGCTACAATGCCACTTTGGTAAAGGAAAAGAAGCGGGACTTCATACCTTATGGGTTTCATATTGGCTTCTATGTGGTCAAAGACACCACGCAGGCCAAGTGAGAAGGATTAAGTCAATTAGAATTCTAATTCCGAACTGGTCATTTTCGCAAGCATGATCCAAAGGTCTGGTCATGAAGCATGTGTCACAGGTATCATCCTATTGGCCCTATGCCCATGACCGGTTTGAGGAAGGTAATTTCTTAGGTCATATTATATCCCAAGAAGGTATTCTCATAGACCCAGAAAGGAATAGATCCATAGCTCAACTCCCATTACCCCATAACAAGAAAGCTATGCAATCCTTTTTTGGGCAAATAAATTTTGTGAGGAAATTCACTCCCGATTTCGTGGAAATCATCAAACCCTTACAAAAGATGATTCGCAAAGATACCAAATTTAAGTGGGATGATCAATGAAAGGTTGCTTTCAGCAATATTAAAACTGCCATATCCCATGCCCCTGTGCTACGAAGTCCTGATTTCAATAGGGACTTCTTCCTCTACGCTTTCAGCTCCGACCAGACATTAGCGGCAGTGTTGACTCAGAAGGATGATGACAACAATGAATCTCTAGTTTCTTTCATGAGCACTAATCTCCAAGGAGCCAAGCTTAGCTATCATGCTATTGAAAAATAGGCCTATGCAGTTTACAAGGCAGTAAAACACTTCAGGTCTTACATCCTCAAGAACCACACCAAAGTGATTGTGCCTCACCCTGCAGTCTGATCCTTGTTTACTCAGCAAGTTATGGGGGAAAGAAGAGGGAACTAGATGGAAGTAGTTTAGGAATTTGACCTAGATATAAAACCTGCCAAGCTAATTAAAGGGCGAGGGTTATGCAAACTGGAAGCTGAAGCCCAGTACCAAGAAAATGAAGATTCTGGATGGGAGAATGAAATGGAATTATGGTGTGGGGAATCTTCATACATTTTCCCAGGGCTCGTGTCTTGGTATAAGAATCTGACTTACCTCCTACACCATGGGGCCTGCCCAGAAAATCTCAACCCTAGGGAAAAGAGAGTTCTCAGGTTAAAATCTGCACAATACCGCCTCCTAAATTCGGTACTCTTCTGAATTAATTATGGAGTACTCCTAGGATGTCTCGAACGTGAAGATGCAGACAAAGTACTGAAGGAACTCCACGATGGCCCTATTGGTGGAAATTTCCTAGGAAACACCACCACTCATAAGATATTGAGGGTTGGTTATTACTGGCCCACCTTGTTCAAAGAAACTCATACCTATGCTAGAAACTGTAAAACCTGTCAAATGAGCGTAGGGAAGGAGAAGAAAGCAGCAGTCCCACTCGAACCTGTGACCGTCTGTAGGCCTTTTGAGCAATGGGGGTTGGATATCATAGGAGAAATTACACCTGGCTCTTCAAAACAACACAAGTACATTCTTACTGCTACCAATTATTTCACGAAATGGGCAGAGGCCATCTCTCTAACTCATATAAATGAGAAGGTGGTAATTCAATTCATAGAACAACAACTAATCACAAGGTTTGGCGTCCTTTCTATCTGTGTCTTTGATAATGATGCTTATTTTTCTTCCACCCTTTTGACAGAGTTTTCTTTGGACAAAGGAATCATAATTTTGTACTCGGCAAATTATTATCCCTAGGGAAACAGAGTGGCATAATCAACTAACAAGAACCTAGTGATGATATTAAAAAAGACGGTTGCAGATAGCCAAAGGAATTGGCATAATCTACTCCATAATGCTATGTGGGCCAATAGAGTCACACAAAAGGAAGCTATAGGGAATTCCTCATACTTTTTGGTTTACGGGCAAGAAGTCATCCTCCCAAATGGGCTCTATCTTCCATCTCTTCAACTAGCCCAAGTTTCCAGCGAGGAACCTTCATCAGTTATACAACAAAGAATCAACAATATGCTCATGCTGGAAGAAGAGAGAAAAAAGGCTAAGTCAAATTTCCTAGCTCACCAACAGATAGTGAAAATATGGTTGGATAAGCATAAGGATAAAGAGAATAACTTCGAAGTAGGAGACCTAGTCCTGAAGTGGGACAGAGAAAATGAATCGAAAGGGAAGCATTCTAAGTTTCAGAATCTGTGGCTCGGACCTTTCTAGGTAGATGAGAAGATTGGGGCAGGCACTTATCGATTATAGAATCTGAGGGAAGAACCTAATTCCCTCCCAATTAATGTCCAAGCCCTAAAACAATATTTCCAGTAATAATAATAATAATAATAATAATAATAATAATAATAATCTCTTTTGTTTGTACGTTGTTTTCATGATTTCGGTTCTAGATAGATCTTTGCGATTTTGCTTTATTTTCTTTTTGCAGTTTTGTTTTCCGCACTTTTGAAGGTTGTGTTCAGAAAGACAATGGTCAACCTCAAATCATGTAACATAGTGAACTCTATTCTTAACTAATCGCTCACAAACAAGACAAAAATCATCAAGGAACCTACGATCGCTTTGAAGAGTCCTCTACCCAACCTGCGCAAATGAACAACTTTGGAGAAATGTCATAAGTGTCTGCTTAGTGGTTTGGTAATACCTTGGGGGGAAGTTGGAAAGGACTATATGAACCCAGAATATGAATCTAGTAAAGGATCTACCTTAACCATCTCACTTTGCAAATAAATAGAGATCCTCCTCTCCCACTCGCTCATGGCATCATGCTGAAATAAAATTGATATTATCAAAAGAGTGAACAGTAGGAGAGGGCATGCAGATATCTTCGTCGGGGCTATAGACGCTCGCTGGAAACGGAGCAAGGTATGTGATGTTAGGGTGACTCCGTCGGGGCTATGGACGCTCGTGGGCAGTGGAGCAACACCACATCAAGTGATCAAAGGTAACTAAAGGCTTCATGCCAGTGAGTACTTTGCTAAATTTTTATCTAAAAAAGGGCATGAGTCAGGGTTACATGAACAAAGGAGGAATAAAGGTTAAAACCCCATGGGAAGACTTGGAAGCATCAACCAAAGAAGTTCAAAATGCAAGGGTAAAAGAGGCTCGGATTCAAAACTAGTTAAGTTCTCCACCTGCTTCTATATCAGCCGAGCCCTGAGGAAGGAACAGAGATTCTACTTTCGCCCGGTGAATCACCATTTGTTTAGCACTCAACACACCCTAAAAGTCTACGTCAAATTTCACTTTTTGAGTACCACTTGATCTCTTGTGAACGTCTAATTTGATCTTAGTATGAAAATGTTGTCTTTGCTCGTCTTCTGTTTTTCATTTTTTAAGTCTTTCAAAGTTGTTCGGGCAAGAGAAAATCATCATGAATTAACAAAGACTAGGATTTAATTAAAGAACCAAGAGATCCTCGGGACCAAACTAGCTGAGTCCCTAACCTCATCAGTGTCGGCAAAAGGAAGTCTTAATTATGTGACAGGTGTTACGCAAGAAATGTCGCCGATGACTGACCCTCGTCGGTGTCAAGAAGTTTTGAAGAAAGTAAGCGTCGCACGAGTGAAGGAAGGATATCGTCGATCGCTGACTGCCGAAATGTTATCGGCATTAGAAGTTTTCTAAGAATGATACCAACAGAAACATACGTAAGGTGTCACTAATCCCCGACCTGTCCGCTGAGAAATGAGACATGATGGGACGTTCAAGCTCTAAGCTACAACGCATTTAAAAGATTAATTAATTCCAGGATTGCGCATAAGTTGTTGATTTGTGTGTAAACCAAAAGGATTGTTTAAACCTCCCAATACAATGCATCTCCCCCCGTTCCCTCGCTGTCAACCAACGTAGAATTTATTTGCAAAGATTTGACAGTAGGTTGTTTTGAATTGCATCCATTACTCATATTAACTGGTTGATACAACTGGTATGATCTCTCCCGTTATATTCTTTTGAGTCATTATGTATGTGCTCATTTTGCGCGTAAAGAAGTTAGGAGCACCCAGAAGAGAAAGAAGAGTGAGCCAGAGAAACCTTCCAAGGTCCAGTGAGTATTAAAACAACAATTTTAGCAAGCACTACAGGTATGTACCGGCTTATGGGTGTTTTACGCTTCAATTCATAGGTTTTCATCCAACGTTATTCTGTACACATTTCTAAAACATCGTTTTCAGTTGCAGGAACAATGCCTCTGAAGAAACCCACCACCAGGAAATCCCCAAGGGTGCCAAAGCCACAAGAACCAGAGGCGGGAGAAGGTTACTCCCCAGCAGTCGCAAGGCAATTGGAATTCGCTCCAAATCTAGTGCACGTCATCAAGACAACCAGCAAGAAGGCCTTCGTCCATCCCCCGACCTTTGGAGACATTGAGGAGAACATCAAGACCAAAATATTGTTCCCTCTCTGGGAAGAACTGTTTAAGAAAATCAAGAAGGAGGAAACCCTTGAGTATGCCCCGCACAACGATCTTGATACGAGAAAACGCAATGACGATGTTCTCCTGAATGTCCGCAAGGCTTATTTTCACATGGTGGCAAGTAGGGATCAGGTATTTCCCTGCATCGAACTCTTGAAATGGCTTATTGATCACATTGATACAAAGAGGTGTTTGATTAACAACAACAATGGTGGATGCGTCAAGGGTTTCCTCCCAGTAGAAGTTCAGAGTTACTAGAATCTTAGGGAGCCGGAAGAATGTTTAAGCACTGAATTTGTTTTGAGTTTCTATCAGAAGCACGACACCAGAAAGATTATGGCGTCCTGGTGGAGAGAGGATACAAATTTCACCAATCGGACCTCCGGCTGGTACCCAATGGCCAACCTGAGAGAGCCTTACATCTATATAATGGCCCTTCTCTATCGATTGCATGGGGAGAAAGACTGTGCTAGGTTTTCGGAGGCGTGGATGCTTCTGTCTTATACTATAGCCATTTCTGGAATAGGTTTTAACTGGGGTGGAATCATCTCCAAAAAGTTGAGCACTTGCATACGACAACCTCAGACACCAAAAGAGGGAGAAACCCCTTCCTTTTACATGGCCTCGTATTTGTTGGACGTCATTTTTTCCAAGAAAGTCTTTGCTGGAATGAACTTAAGATGGCATTCCTCTAAGCTCCTAGTCCATGTATACTTCAAAATCCTTTGGGAAAACAGGTACAAGAAATCTTATTCTCTCATGTGTGACCATTTTATTGCACGCATTTATTCTCTGTTGTTCAAGAAAGAATACCCAAGGTTGTCAGATGCAACTAAAAGGGTGGTATTGAAGGTAGGCCACTGGTATCTAGATGAGCATGAGACCTACATCAGGGTTTTCGGTGCCATAGGAGCACCCCATCTGTTACCTATATATGTCCCCGATCGACTAGTATTAGGGGAAATCTGTTATCAGACCATTTTGCAGGGCTACAACGTCACTTTGGTAAAGGACAAAAAGCATTCCTTCATACCTTATGGGTTTCATATTGGCTTCTACATGGTCAAAGACACCACGTAGACCAAGAAAGAAGGATTAAGTCAATTAGAATTTTGATTTCGAACTAGTCATTTTCGCAAGCATGATCCCAAAGTTTGCGTCATGAAGCATGTGTCACAGGTATCATCCTCTTGGCCCTATGCCCATGACCGATTTGAGGATGAAATATTCACCGAGAATGCTCAAGACTGGGATGAGGTGGTGGCAAGGATGGCTAATCCTAAAGCAACCAGGTTTAAGGCCATGAGTTTGGATTAGCAAGCAACAATCCTGGAACAATCGGCTCAAGAGATCCTCAGGGCCAGAGAAGAAAGGATAATATCTGAACCGGTCGAAGCGGTGGAAGATTCTCAAGAAAATACTGAAACAATAGAGATATCCCAAGAAACTCCAGTAAAGGATATGGATCTCCCCAAGACTCAGAATGCACAAGAGAGAAGGTCACTCATGTATCAACAAGCCCAGTTGTTAATGAAGCGGATGCAGGACAACCCGAACCTCGTCAAGTTGTCAAGGCTTCCTACTGATAGCTCAGAAGAAATCTCAGCGAAGCCAAGCAGCCCCTATTTCATAAACCTTGATAACACCAATGGGTCATATGACCCTGAATCCACAACACCACTGACCAATTCGTCGGCAGACTCGACGACTCAACCAGAGATAGGTCGGGTATCAGTAGAAACAAGTGCTCCTAACCCTCTGACCGATTTCATCAATGTATGCAGTGATGATGACAGCCTGGAAGCATCTCAAAGAACCCCTTTGCGTGTCCAAGAAGAAAATGGACCTGAGAAGACTTCTTCTCCTACTCTCGAGGTTCAAACCCAGAAAATTCCACAAATGAATAAAAGAGTTGCTAAACAAGTCACTAAAATCCAAGAAAATATGCAAGAGATTAGATAGTAATTACTTTTGTAACTCAAGTTTTATAGCACAAGACTTTAGCAACAATTAAAGGTTTTTGGGTACAAGTATTGAAGAGATATTGTTTCAGCCTTATGTAGGTAGCATATAATTGCTACAACAAAAAATTCCAACCACTGAAACTTGCAAGTAAGCCACCCAAAATAAACACAACAACTACTAGATTAATTATGGCAGCCTTCTAGCAAACTTTGATGGTTGAAATGAGAGTAAAGTGAATCTTTAAAGTGATTTGTTGCAACCCTAATGGTTGTAGCTTCAATTTATAAAAAAAATAAGAGTTACTTGGAAAAATATGATGCCCTAGGAGAATCAACAAGCTAATATCATGTAGAATTGATTGCACTTTAAACAATTTGAAAATCTTGTAAAATCACATTACCCAATGCAAGTAATTTTATTTCTCCAATGCAAATTTCAAATTAGTGCCTTTAAAATATTGGGTAAATGGAGTCATGGGTTTAAGAGTTAGATCCAAAATATCCCTAGAGGTTTAAACTCTTTTACTCCCTAGGGCATGAAAATCAAACTTAGGTAAATCTAGGAGAGTGTACACCCTTGTACTCCTCCTAGCAATCTTGCAATAAATGACTTGTCAACTAGCAAATGAGATGAAGCTTGATGGAGGGTGTATACACTTACACTCCTAACATAGTTACCAACTTAATGAGAACTGTTTCCTCAAAACGAGAACTCTGGCCCAAAAAACCCATATTTTTCATAAAAAAAACATCAAAATCAACCCCCAAATCAAAAAGTGGTGCTACCGGTAGCACCATTTTTTAAACAGGGTCAAAATTACAACATTTTTCAAACATGGCCTTCAAAACTTAGACAGTAGCTCAGAAAACATTAAAATCAACACCTAAAAACAAATAAGATGTTTTTGATTTTTTTTTTCTTTTCAAAACGTTAATTTTTTAGATCATTTGAAATCATATTTTTATCACTTGGTACCATTAAAACCAAAACTTCAAGATCAACCATCAAATTGAAATGTATTGCTACCGGTAGCACCCATTCTAAAATTGGGGTATGAAAATGACACATTTTTATAATGTGGTAAAAGAACTCATCATTACTGTAAACAAAATCATTAAAGCAACCCTTAAATGTTTACTTTTTAAATGTTATTATCACGCAAAGCACAAGGTAATACATAATGCCATGAAAATATCACAATACACTTTTAAAATTCAACGTCACTTTTTAATATTTTTTACTTTTAATAATAAAAAAGTAAATACAAGTTACATTGAATGAAACATAAATAATTTCTTAAAAGTATTGTTATATTGACCATATTCAAAACATATGAGATAAGAAATTTTATTATATTATCCATAATAAAAAAACATATCATTCATAAAACATAACAAAAGATCCATAAATTCATGTAAGGCCATATGTAAGTTCAATGCTCTTTTTTAGTTACCATACAAACATCATATGGATCAAAAATTCGTAAAATGTTCCATACACTTATTCAGATTGACTCATGGTTTCTAAAATACCATCAGAGTCTACATTGTCTTGAGATGAATGTTTTGATGAAGATGTAGATGATCCATACTCTTCTCTATTGTAGATTAATGCACCATCTGAGTCTACATGCATGCCCAACATTTCAGATGTCAAATGCCTTTTAGATCTACGACTAGGTTCAACGGACTCCCATATTGCATTTATTTCTTGTGACAACAACCTCTTGATAATATCTATTGTCTTGGAGCGAAGAGTTCCTCTCTTTGTCAAATTGAATTCATAAACAAGTATGTCAACATCATCTAATTTTAAGAGGTCAGTGCGACGACGAGTTGTATTTTGACCCTTTCTTTTTCTCTTTCTATTGACATGTTGCTCAACCACCATTGTTGGCTTGTACACACCATTGAATGGGTGTGTACTTGTTGCATACCAGTGCACTTCAATTGCAACAACATCATCATTTTAATTCTCAATATTTAAACCTTTCCTATCCAGAATGGATAACCATGTGTATCTTCAATCACTAAAACTACAATCATGCTACCCTCCTTAATATCTTGTACTGAACCCCTGTAAAGGTCTTCCATGGATTCATGTTGTGCATGTGACCTTTGCAAACCAATATAAATTTCTCTTTCCTCTGCTTGTGTAATCTCAATAGCACCTCGAGATTCTTGAACTTCAATAATGTTTGTTTCTTCAGATTCGTTTGGCATATTTTGTGGCCAATGAAATGGAGTCTTCAACATTGTATCTTCATTTGTTGAGCTTGAAATTATACCACTTTGACTATTGAAAAAAGAATCCCACCAAACAGAATCAGCAACATCAAAGTACTCATGTGTATCCTTAATGGACTTTTTAATTTCTTCCAGGCATTCAAAATAATCTACATCTCTATTACACCTTCGTGCATTATGGATTTCAGCAACTGATTGTAAAAATAATAAATTTGATGCAAAAATTGGACGATCTGGAATGAAATTCAAAAATGATAAACCTGATGAAGGCCCCCATTCTGTAGTAGTTGAATATTTTTTTCCCCATAGAAGTGTTTTCCCATCAATTTTTTTGAAACAAAATTGATGTTGGAAGCTAATGTCATTAAGATGTTCAATACATTTTTGTTCACAATGTGATCCCTGAATAAATCTTTGCATATCAACAGTTTCTTCCAATATATGAAAAACATGCTCTACAATGTATGCTTTCTTGATACATTCAATCAATGATGGTAGACTTCCAACATTTTTCCTCTTCAATGTTACTGAAAAATGACTGAACATTTGATCAATATGATCATGAGTGTGTCCAACAAGAAAGAAACCAACTTTCACCTTTTGAAAGATTATCATTTCAACAAGCATGCTTAGATATCCAAACACAATTTGATTTTTATTTTCATGACTAGTGTTGTCCAATTGTAGATAGAGAACTTGAGGAAGATTTTCATACTAGTGAGTGAGAACATGATGAATTATGGTGATGGTCATATTTTCATCATTATGAATATTTGGAGTTGTGAAGTAAACTCTCGAACACATTTTTCCATTGAAAACCATACAACCAACCAAGTGAAACTGAGTGAAATTCTCCCTGTAAATTTTTGGGTGTACGGAAAAAATGTGGTAGAAGTGTTTTCTTTTGGTCCATGCAATCAATTATCATACCTAAATATTTGTTTGGAGCATCATAACACTTCTTCCGATGTTTTCATGACTTTTGTCTTTCACTTGATTGTTGATTTCGATGTTCTTGAAGTGCTTTGATTATGGAATCTACACATGACATAAAATGGAAATATTGATCGTATGTTTTCATAGTTGATAACTATTCAATTTAAAAAAAACAAAATAGTAAATACATACCTCTTTCTGCCCCTTCAAATTTATCTCTTCTTGATTTAAGAGTAGCACATATACTACAAATCCCCATCCTTGACTTCATAGGAATACAGACATTGTTGAATTGTTTCTTTCATATTCTTGTAAAATATTCATATGTAATAAAATTACCCTTTCCTCCAACACCTTCAGCATATCCTTTGTACAAGTTGTAGATTTCCCTCCTTGAATAATTATCTAGAATATGTATTGTGTCTCTATCTGGCATACACTCTCCATGTTTGGAAAAGAAATCACACATCCATGACAATGCAGTGTTTGTGAATGGCCCACTCTCTCATCCATGATGTACCTTTGAATAAAATTATGGATCTTTTTCCAACTTTGCTTGGATTCTTGATAGACAAATATTACCAATTGAGTGAATTTTTTTGAAAGCCTTTCTGCAAAGTAAAATATTCCCAATGCGATAATCATATATTGCATTGGTGGATATCATGCACCCTATCAAATATGAATTTTTCATGCTCTTATTCATTGACAAATATGTCTTACTTTTATTTAAGGCATACATGTAGTCCATGCTTTTCAAACAATTCTTTTGACAACATTCACTTGAAATCTATTCTTTTATGGAAATTGATTTAGTGAGAAATTCTTTCCTAGACCTTATATAACTAGAATGCTTTGCATCAATATAAAAAGGTCTAATCTTGGTCCTAGACACAATGTTTCTTTGCAATGTCTCCACTATTTCATCATCCTCACTAGAAGGATTTTCCTTATCACCACAAGGAATATCAAGCAAAACATTCTCAGGAGACTGAACTAGAGAATGTCAATCACCTTCATTTGTTGCAGTTGAATGTTTGAGAACATCGTCATCAACATAATCATTTGGAGGAAAATAATCATCAACATTGTGCCCACTATTGACATAATCATATTCATTGCTTTCAAAATCCCCACTTGAGTGAAAATTTTCACCATCTTGCTTAGTGCCTTGAAAACCTTCATCAGTATCTTGAAAATCCTCACTTGGAGGAAAATCAACATCAACATTGTTTATTTTTAATTTATCACTCGGGAAAGAGTGACCACCATTGGCTAATCATCTTCGCTACTTTGAAACTCGCCACTTGAAAGATATTCTTCATCATCCTCATTACTAGCTTTAAAATCCTAAATTGGAGGAAAATCTTCATTATCCTCGTCGGTACCCTCAAAATCCTCACTTTGAGGGCAATCATCAGCACCAGCATTGCTTCTTTTAAATTCCTGATTCGAGAAAGATTGTCCAACATTGTCATAATCATCATCATTACTTTTAAAGTCCCCACTTGGGGGGGATTCTTCTTCATCCTCATTTGTGCCTTGGAAATACTCACTTGGAGGAAACTCTTCATTAGTACCTTCAAAATTCTCACTAGGAGGAAATTCATAATCACCAACATTGTTGTCTTTAAATTCCCCACTCGGGAAAAAGTGTCCACCATTGTCATAATCATCTTCACTGCTTTTAAAATTTCCAATTGAGGGAATTTCTCCATAATTTTAATTGGTGCCATGGAAATCTTCATCGGTACGTTCAAACTCTTCACTTGGAGGAAAATTTCCATCCCAATCATTTAAACGTTGATCATAGTCTCAACTTTGACCTACATTTTGATTATTTTCATTACTATTAAACTGATGACTAGATTTATCACCATCATATTCCTCCTCTTCATCATCGGTGCCTTCAAAGTCCTCTGATTTAGGACTTTCATAAGGAACATGTTGAATAAAATCGATTGCACCATGATCAAAATTATGACTAGATGAAAAATACGACGCCTCATTTGCATTACAAACATTCCTATGGAATTTCCTAGTCCCAACAGAAGAGGTATGTGTTATCCCCGATTTCTAGGGATAACTAGGAGATCATGTCTTGAGGCCCACAGGTCCTAGACATGGAGTACTGAGAGGAGGATTGACCTGAGCATGGCCCTGGAGGGCCCATATTTCTTCTTCTTCATCAGACTTGTCCTGTCAGCAGCAGTAGCATCCATCACCTTCGGCTTGGACTTGTATTGGAAAGGACTCTTGCTCCATGAGGTAATTGGTCCAGGTATCATGGTATGTGTCATGTTTGATCATTATAAATTTCAGATATATGCAGCAGATTCCCTTCATTTCTGACAAATGCTTAGATCTTACATTAATCAACTTGACCATGGTTGGGGGGATTGACAGGGTACCCTAGCAAGCTTGTACCCATAAGTTTTGGTTAGCCACCAGGGGGGATTTTGAAGAGCCATCGTCCGCTCCCATCATATTATCATTTTTACATCTTATCTCCCATTCATCTATCCCATTCCCCTAGTCCGGACATTAGGATGACCTATTTGTGGGGTTACACCTTATCCTATGGGAAGTAGGAGCTAAAGGCCCAAGGGGTAAAAGTAGCTGGTAAGAGATAAAAGCCACAAAAAAATAAAACCAAGAGATGCCTCGCCCAGGGATCCCCGAGAAGGCAATAAAAATCCTCTCAATAAGAAACAAAAGGGACCCAAAGAAAAATAACAAAACAAGACCTAGCCAAGAGGATGGGGGGTCTCATCACGAGCCAGCCCATTATGTTCATGGGTACCTAGCAATATGACATTACCATTATCTGGTTACCATGCCAGGGCAGTGACCTTTGGTTGCATGGCCAAGGGAAAGGGGGTCTCATCATGAGCCAACCTTATCATCTTTGCAAAAGTACTTGTGGGTAACACTGTCAGCTCCGGTCACCATGCCAAGGCAGTGTCCTCTAGTTAGACCTTGAAATAAAAGAAAAGATAATAAAGAAAAGAAAGAATAAAGGCAAATAAAGGGCTTGGAAAGAATTGCATCCATGACAGGTACATCTCGACTCCTACAAAGGCACCCACAAATAATATTCACCCCTGTCTTTCACTATGTCTAGACATCCTTGACCACACCACCTCGTGTTACATGGCTTGGATGATATCCTTTGGAAACTTTCCTTTTCTTATGGATACTGGCCCAATAGGGCACTTTGTCTTTTTCTTCAGCTTTGTATAGTAGGTCATTGTAATGTCTTTGAGATATTAGATGATATGCTAGGGGTTTTATGCATGCATTTGATAAAATTAATGATGAAATATGATTCACATTGCTATGATCCCCAGGACTAATGAGCCCATTGAGGGCGAAGTTTTTGATGTGCAGGACCATGCCCGATGGAGAGGTACCAAGTGGATCGGTACACATGGGGAGATGATTAGTTCGGACCTCCATGGGGCTGAAGATCCCATCAGATGGTTGTTGGGACCTCATCAGGGGAAGAGACAGGACAATGATTGATCGAGCCTTTGCACGAGAGAAGGAGGACGTTTTCATCCAGGACGCCTTGGCTGAGCCCAGCCCAAGGGGGTTGACCCACTACAGGTGGAACGTTTTCTTTTTGATGCCCTAGGACGTCACCTCCAGTGTTTGGCAGTTTGCTAGGACAGTTTGGCACATTTGGCAGAGTTTGGAGGCCCAAAAGGGGCCAACGTTTGTCTTCTAGTGTTGTATTTTTCCCTAAAAAGGGTCAACGTCTCCCTCAAAAGGGTTGGACATCTTGCTTATTTCTCATTTAGGGTTTTATTTAGCAGTTTAATGTAAAACAGTATGATTTTTGGTTATTAGCTTTGTCGGTTATTTTTAATGACCTAATTTTAATTAAAGGTCATGAGATACTATATATTGAGGATGTTTTCCCTCATTTTGACAGGAACACAACTCACTCTCTTATGAGATCTCAATACTTGCGCCCTACTTTGGCATTTGTAGTTTTTTAAAGTGAGGCACTACTCTTGGAGGAGGATTTCTCTTGGCATTTATGGCATTTCTCTCATGGAAGGTTTACAACTAGGGTTTGCATGTGCTTTTCTTCATAATATGTAAGTGTTTTTTCCTGCAAAACTTCTTGATTGAATGGTTGTAGGTTAGTATTCTTGCATTTGCTTATAAATTGTTGATTTTAAAACCCTAGGTAGCAAGCACACAGGTAGGTCATTGCCATATGTCCCCATGTTGAGAAAAAGTTTTCAGCCATTGAAAGAAGAAGATATAGCCTAGTCGTTGCTACACTTTTCATTCTTTTTTCTGAGCTAGCGTTGAAGTTATAGGTTGAAAAGAGGAGACGTCCTAGGCCTAGTTGGACTACACCTAGGGTTTCACCTTCTAGGGTTTGAAGGCCTTGCCTTTGTAACACCTTCTCCCTTAAATTTATACTTTGAAGCTGGCCATTTTGCCAAGTGTATTTAGAGAAGGAGGAGAGAGCACAAGGCCTTGCTTAAGCAACACCGAAGTGAGCCTCTTTCCCCTAGGGTATTGATTCTAGGGCCCTACCATTGCAGCACCATAGAACCCTACTTTCCAGTCTCTAAGTTTTAATCCTCCCGAGACTTTGTGCCCTTTGATTTTGACTCCATTTACCCTAAGGCACTGGTAATATCTCCAACGTTGAGTTTCTAGTGTACAAAACCATATTTCAAACTTTAATTTTTGAAACCCTAAATAACCCTAACACTGCTAACCTAGGCTGATGTCATAGTTGAGGCAACACCCTTTTGACTAATAATAAGCAATTAAATGATGATGTCAAGTATTTTCTAAACAAATTGTTGATTGGATATACTGTAGGCTTTGTCATTTTGGTAGATATTGATGAATTGGTCATCTTTCATAGGCTAATTAGCAGAATGTTGACTTCATCTTATCTATTACATTGCTTATTTGAATGAAATCAGATAGTTAAGAAGTACTAACCCTTTGATTTATAGCCTGCAAATATACATATTGTGTTGTTATTATCTTGTTTCGGGCAGGTGTTTTCAACAGGGACTTCACTTCTTTATTGTCGGACTATATGATACTAGTGGTGACCTGCGAGGAGGGAAATCTTAACACTTGACCTTGTATCGATTGCCTCTTCAAGCCCCAGGTTACCGGGGACGTCTCCCCTGGGCTAACCTCCCTAAACAGAAAGAACCTCCCCATTGAGGTGACATTGGGTGGGGAAGGTTCCTGTTATGCCATTTTTTCCTCTATCCTATAGCCTGTGACCTAAAATACAAACTGTACGATAACATTTTGGCGTCGTTGCCGTGGAACACTGAGTCAATCTTCCTCAACGACAAATCTTTTGGTAAGCCTTGCCTCAAAGACCTTTCTCTTACAAGCTTACCTGGCGACTCCACTAGGTTTTTATTCCCTTTTTCTTTGGTAGTTTCAGGAAAACTATCTAGCAACTCCACTAATATTTATTAGGGTGCCACAATACTTTCTGTGATATTTTCAAGTTATGGGATCATGGCACACTGGGAACAAATGTATCCGAGTATTGATTTCAGAAGTTTTCAAGGATACCCAAGTTACTTTGATACAAAATGGCTAAGCAACTCTCCAACATTTTTGGGCCTCCCAGCTCCTCACATAGTAAGTTTTTTGGAGTATTTGAGCAAGATAAAGTTGGGAGGAGAGGATGCTCTTATAAAATTGTTTTTGCTCACCCTGCCATCCTACTTACAAATTCGTTTTAAGAGTTGTTGCAAGGATAGGGGTATATCATCTTTCATACACCTCATCAGTAGGTTTATAGATCTTACTAAGCCAGATTGCCAAATGTATGAAGATGTCCTTCAAAACCTCATGGTAACCTTACACCAAAAAGGATTCACCACTGAGATTGTAGAAGATCTCAGGAGAGCTTATCATGATCAATACCAAGAATCCTCTGATATAAGAGACGAGGTTTATGAAGACCATTATCAACCCCTTGAAGAGGAGCAAGGCCTCTCCCATAATCTAATAGAATGCAACGAAGATATAACCAGAGACGTGAATTATGAGGATGAAGCACCGGTAATCACTCCTCAGTCTGATGAAGCTCTCCAAGATCCTGTCCCTCCAGCACAAGATGAAAAAAATGAGGTAAGTCATTTTGATTCTTTTGATGATACCTTGTTCTATGACTCGGAGAATAAAGATGGAATGGAACCCTTGGATAAGCTAGATCCCCTATGTCTCAAGACTGAAGATGTAGAGGCAGATCTTCCACCTGATGAAGCTATCCAAATACTTGAAGCTCTTGCACAGGAAGGATTAAGCGAGGTAAATTACTACCCCTTCCAAGCTTTTAGTGGTTCTTTACCTTATGACACAGATAGCACAGAAGTATTGGAAGTTTTGACTCCTCCATGTTATGATACTGATACCGACATAGCTGATTTCGACAAGTTCATACATGTTGGGAGACATAGATGGGATGCATTTAGTTATGATACGGATCCCATCTATGACATAAAAGGTCATATCCAAGTGTTGCCTTCGCAATTATCACAGCAAGCTCTTGAACAGTGGCAACAGGGAGATGAGATTTTTACTGACTCTCAACAAACACCCAAGGTTGACCGAGTACAACATTTGCCTGATGATTTCCGGTCTTACCTTGAGGCCTTTGATGAGTACTCCTTTGAGCACTTAGATTTACCCTATGAATATGACTATCAACCGCCACTATGCTCGGATTTTGATAGGAGTAAAAACATTGTTTGCCTAAAGAAGGATTCTCATGAATTTTCACTCCAGCCACCTATTGTTACTTTACCGTGCTTTTCCATTAAAGGTGTAGTTGGGAAGTACCTTTTTTATGTTGAATTTCCTCCTAGGCAAACCCTAGACCCCAAGGAGTGGTTGGGTACTGCAAGTTTGTGTCAATTATCCCAATTTCCCTTAATAGCTTGACAGTCGTCTGTTAGACCTCTGTCAATCCCTTCCTTGACTTCAGAGCATGAGGATGTCCTAGGTAGCCAGTTTGCAGGCCCTTTGAGTCAGTTTTCTGAACCTTTCATTTTTCATGACCCTTTCTTGAAGTGGATTGAATACTTTTCTCAAAAATGGACTTGGCATGATTTTATCCCTCCCACCCGCCTCCATGAGTTAGACTTTGAGATTCCTGATGATATGATATGTATTCTAACCCATGACATTTTTGTGCTTGATTTATCACTATTTTGGTTTATGATAAAGCACAAAGGCAGGTATCGAGGAACGATGTTGAATTGGCTCCACTAGTTGTTTGACTACACCAACATCCGGCCAAAAGGTAAGTACAGGTAATTATTTCACTCTATATTTACACTTATGATTTCTTTATATACATATATTATATTTGTGGGGTGGCAATACCACCCCACCTTTGTTACTGATGCCCTTTTCAAGTCTCAGAAGGTCTGCAGGTTTATGCCAAATATGTTGAGGTTCTCATGCACTCTATTGTGAGCACATGTCCTCAAGTTGGAGCTAGATGTTATCCCCGATTTCTAGGGATAACTAGGAGATCATGTCTTGAGTCGCACAGGTCCTAGACATGGAGTACCGAGAGAAGGATTGACCTGCGCATGGCCCTGGAGGGCCCATCTTTCTTCTTCTTCATCAAACTTGTCATGTCAGTAGCAGCAGCATCCATAACTTTCGGCTTGGACTTGTATCGGAAACGACTCTTGCTCCATGAGGTAATTGGTCCAGGTATCATGGTATGTGTCATGTTTGATCATTATAACTTTCAGATATATGCAGCAGATTCCCTTCATTTCTGACGATTGCTTGGATCTTACATTAATCAACTTGACCATGGTTGGGGGGATTGACAGGGTACCCTAGCAAGCTTGTACCCATAGGTTTTGGTTAGCCACCAGGGGGGATTTTGAAGAGCCATCGTCTGCTCCCATCATATTATCGTTTTTACATCTTATCTCCCATTCATCTATCCCATTCCCCTAGTCGGGACATTAGGATGACCTATTTGTGGGGTTACACTTTATCCTATGGGAAGAAGGAGCTAAAGGCCCAAGGGGTAAAAGCAGCTGGTAAGAGATAAAAGCCATAAAAAAATAAAACCTAGAGATTCCTCACCCAGGGATCCCCAAGAAGGAAATAAAAAGCCTCTCAATAAGAAACAGGAGGGACCCGAAGAAAAATAACAAAACAAGACCTAGCCAAGAGGATGGGGGGTCTCATCACGAGCCAGCCCATTATGTTCATGGGTACCTAGCAGTATGACATTTCCATTATCTGGTTACCATGCCAGGGCAGTGACCTTTGGTTGCATGGCCAAGGGAAAGGGGGTCTCATCACGAGCCAGCCTTATCATCTCTGCAAAAGTACTTGTGGGTAACACTGTCAGCTCTGGTCACCACACCAAGGCAGTTTCTTCTAGTTAGACCTTGAAATAAAAGAAAAGACAATAAAGAAAAGAAAGAAAAAAGGTAAATAAAGGGCTTGGAAAGAATTGCATCCATGACAGGTACAACTCGCCTCCAACAAAGGCACCCACGGATAATATTCACCCCTGTCTTTCACTATGTCTGGACATCCTTGACAACACCACCTCGTGTTACATGGCTTGGATGATATCCTTTGGAAAATTTCCTTTTCTTATGGATGTTGGCCCAATAGAACACTTTGTCTTTTTCTTCAGCTTTGTATAGTAGGTCATTGTAATGTCTTTGAGATATTAGATGATATGCTAGGGGTTTTATGCATGCATTTGATAAAATTAATGATGAAATATGATTGGCATTGCTATGATCCCCAGGACTAATGAGCCCATGGAGGGAGAAGTTTTTGATGTGCAGGACCATGCTCGACGAAGAGGTACCAAGTGGACCAGCACACATGAGGAGATGATTAGTTCGGACCTCCATGGGGATGAAGAGCCCATAAGATGGTTGTTGGGACCTCATTAGGGGCAGAGACAAGACAATGATTGATCGAGCCTTTGCACGAGAGAAGAAGGAGGACGTTTTCATCCAGGATGCCTTGGCTGAGCCCAGCCCAGGGGGGTTGACCCACTACAGGTAGAATGTTTTATTTCTTATGCCCTAGGACGTCACCTAGGAGCCATGACATCACCTCCAGTGTTTGGCAGTTTGTCAGGATAGTTTAGCACGTGTGGCAGAATTTGGAGGCCCAAAAGGGGCCAACGTTTGTCTTCTAGTGTTGTATTTTTCCCTAAAAAGGGCCAACGTCTCCCTCAAAAGGGCTGGACGTCTTGATTATTTCTCATTTAGGGTTTTCTTTAGTAGTTTAATGTAAAACAGTATGATTTTTGGTTATTAGCCTTGTCGGTTATTTTTAATGGCCTAATTTTAATTAAAGGTCATGAGATACTATATATTGAGGATGTTTTCCCTCATTTTGACAGGAACACAACTCACTCTCTTGTGAGATCTCTATACTTCCGCCCTAGTTTGGCATTTTTGGTGTTTTAAAGTGAGGCACTACTCTTGGAGGAGGTTTTCTCTTGGCATTTATGGCATTTCTCTCATGGAAGGTTTACAACTAGGATTTGCATGTGCTTTTCTTCATAATATGTAAGTGTTTTTTCCTGCAAAACTTCTTGATTGAATGGTTGTAGGTTAGTATTCTTGCATTTGCTTATAAATTGTTGATTTTAAAACCCTAGGTAGCAAGCACACAAGTAGGTCATTGCTATATGTCCCCATGTTGAGAAANAGTTTTCAGCCATTGAAAGAAGAAGATATAGCCTAGTCGTTGCTACACTTTTCATTCTTTTTTCTGAGCTAGCGTTGAAGTTATAGGTTGAAAAGAGGAGACGTCCTAGGCCTAGTTGGACTACACCTAGGGTTTCACCTTCTAGGGTTTGAAGTCCTTGCCTTTGTAACACCTTCTCCCTTAAATTTATACTTTGAAGCTGGCCATTTTGCCAAGTGTATTTAGAGAAGGAGGAAAGAGCACAAGGCCTTGCTTAAGCAACACTGGAGTGAGCCTCTTTCCCCTAGGGTATTGATTCTAGGGCCCTACCATTGCAGCACCATAGAACCCTACCTTCCAGTCTCTAAGTTTTAATCCTCCCGAGACTTTGTGCCCTTGCTTTTGACTCCATTTACCCTAAGGCACTGGTAATATCTCCAACGTTGAGTTTCTAGTGTACAAAACCATCTTTCAAAATTTAAATTTTGAAACCCTAACTAACCCTAACACTGCTAAACTAGGCTGACATCATAGTTGACGCAACACCCTTTTGACTAATAATAAGCAATTAAATGATGACGTCAAGTATTTACTGAACAAATTGTTGATTGGATACACTGTAGGCTTGGTCATTTTGGTAGATATTGATGAATTGGTGATCTTTCATAGGCTAATTAGCAGAACATTGACTTCATCTTATCTATTACATTGCTTATTTGAATGAAATTAGATAGTTAAGAAGTATTAACCCTTTGAGTTATATCCTGCAAATATACATATTGTGTTGTTATTATCTTGTTCCGGGCAGGTGTTTTCAACAGGGACTTCACTTCTTTATTGCCAGACTATCTGATATTGGTGGTAACCTGTGAGGAGGGAAATCTTAACACTTGACCTTGTATCCATTGCCTCTTCAAACCCCAGGTTACCAGGGACGTCTCCCCTGGGATAACCTCCCTAAACAAAAAGAACCTCCCCATTGAGGTGACATTGGGTGGGGAAGGTTCCTGTTACGCCAGTTTGTCCTCTATCCTATAGCCTATGACCTAAAATACAAACTATGCAATAACATTTTGGCGTCGTTGTCGGGGAACACTGAGTCAATCTTCCTCAACGACAAATCTTTTGGTAAGCCTTGCCTCAAAGACCTTTCACTTACAAGCTTACCTGACGACTCCACTAGGATTTTATTCCCTTTTTCTTTGGTAGTTTCAGGAAAACTATCTGGAGACTCCACTAATATTTCTTAGGGTGCCACATTACTTTTTGTGATATTTTGAAGTTATGGGATCATGGCACACTGGGAACAAATGTATCCAAGTATTGATTTCAAAATTTTTCAAGGATACCCAAGTTACTTTGATACAAAATGGCTAAACAACTCTCCAACATTTTTGGGCCTCCCAACTCCTCACATAGTAAGTTTTTTGGAGTATTTGAGCGAGATAAAGTTGGGAGGAGAGGATGCTCTTATAAAATTGTTTTTGCTCACCCTGCCATCCTACTTACAAAATCGTTTTAAGATTTGTTGCAAGGACAGGGGTATATCATCTTTCATACACCTCATCAGTAGGTTTATAGATCTTACTAAGCCAAATTGCCAAATGTATGAAGATGTCCTTCAAAACCTCATGGTAACCTTACACCACAAAGGATTCACCACTGAGATTGTAGAAGATCTCAGGAGAGATTATCATGATCAATACCAAGAATCCTCTGATATAAGAGACGAGGTTTATGAAGACCATTATCAACCCCTTGAAGAGGAGAAAGACCTCTCCCATAATCCAATAGAATGCAACGAAGATATAACCAAAGACGTGAATTATGAGGATGAAGCACCAGTAATCGCTCCTCAGTCTGATGAAGCTCTCAAAGATCATGTGCCTCCAGCACAAGATGAAGAAAATTAGGTAAGTCATTTTGATTCTTTTGATGATACCTTGTTCTATGAATCAGAGAATAAAGAAGGAATGGAACCCTTGGATAAGCTAGATCCCCTATGTCTCAAGACTGAAGATGTAGAGGCAGATCTTCCACCTGATGAAGCTATCCAAATACTTGAAGCTCTTGCACGGGAAGGATTAAGAGAGGTAAATTACTACCCCTTCCAAGCTTTTAGTGGTTCTTTACCTTATGACACAGAGAGTACAGAAGTATTGGAAGTTTTGACTCCTCCATGTTATGATACTGATACTGACATAGATGATTTCGACGAGTTCATACATGTTGGGAGACATAGATGGGATGCATTTAGTTATGATACGGATCCCATCTATGACATAAAAGGTCATCTCCAAGTGTTGCCTTCGCAATTATCACAGCAAGCTCTTGAACAGTGGCAGCAGGGAGATGAGATTTTTATTGACTCTCCACAAACACCCAAGGTTGACCGAGTACAACATTTGCCTGATAATTTATGGTCTTACCTTGAGGCCTTTGATGAGTACTCCTCCGAGCACTTATATTTACCCTATGAAGATGACTATCAACCGCCACTATGCTCGAATTTTGATAGGAGTAAAAACATTGTTTGCCTAAAGAAGGATTCTCATGACTTTTCACTCCAGCCACCTATTGTTACTTTACCATGCTTTTCCATTAAAGGTGTAGTTGGGAAGTACCTTTTTTATGTTGAGTTTCCTCCTAGGCAAACCCTAGACCCCAAGGAGTGGTTGGGTACTGCAAGTTTGTGTCAATTATCCCATTTTCCCTTGATATCTTGCTAGTCGTCTGTTAGACCTCGTTCGATCCCTTCCTTGAATTCAGAGCATGAGGATGTCCTAGGTAGCCAGTTTGTAGGCTCTTTGAGTCATTTTTCTGAACCTTGCATTTTTCATGACCCTTTCTTGAAGTGGATTGAATACTTTTCTCAAAAATGGACTTGGCATGATTTTATCCCTCCCACCCGCCTCCATGAGTTAGACTTTGAGATTCCTGATGATATGATATGTATTCTAACCCATGACATTTTTGTGCTTGATTTATCACTGTTTTGGTTTATGATAAAGCACAAAGGCAGGTATCGAGGAACGATGTTGAATTTTCTCCACTGGTTGTTTGACTACACCAACATCCGACCAACAGGTAAGTACAGGTAATTATTTCACTCTATATTTACACTTATGATTGCTTTATATACATATATTATATTTGTGGGGTGGAAATACCACCCCACCTTTGTTACTGATGCCCTTTTCAAGTCTGAGCAGGTCTACAGGTTTATGCCAAAGATGTTGAGGTTCTCATGTGCCCTACGGTGAGCACATGTCCCCGAGTTGGAGCCAGATGTTATCCCCGATTTCTAGGGATAACTAGGAGATCATGTCTCAAGGCCCACATGTCCTAGACATGGAGTACCGAGAGCAGGATTGACCTGAGCATGGCCCTGGAGGGCCCATCTTTCTTCTTCTTCATCAGACTTGTCCTGTCAGCAGAAGCATCCATCACCTTCGGCTTGGACTTGTATGGGAAAAGGATCTTGCTCCATGAGGTAATTTTTCTAGGTATCATGGTATGTGTCATGTTTGATCATTATAACTTTCAGATATATGCAACAGATTCCCTTTATTTCTGACGACTGCTTGGATCTTACATTAATCCACTTGACCATGGTTGGGGGGATTGGCAGGGTACCCTAGCAAGCTTGTACCCATAGGTTTTGGTTAGCCACCAGGGGGGGATTTTGAAGAGCCATCGTCTGCTCCCATCATATTATCATTTTTACATCTTATCTCCCATTCATCTATCCCATTCCCCTAGTCTGGACATTAGGATGACCTATTTGTGGGGTTACACCTTATCCTATGCGAAGAAGGGGCTAAAGGCCCGGGGGGTAAAAGCAGCTGGTAAAATAAAACCTAGAGATGCCTCGCCCAAGGATCCCCGACAAGGCAATAAAAATCCTCTCAATAAGAAACAAGAGGGACCCGAAGAAAAATAACAAAACAAGACCTAGCCAAGAGGATGGGGGTGTCTCATCACGAGCCAACCCATTATGTTCATGGGTACCTAGCAGTATGACATTACCATTATATGGTTACCACGCCAGGGCAGTGACCTTTGGTTGCATGGCCAAGGGAAAGGGGGTCTCATCACGAGCCAGCCTTATCATCTCTGCAAAAGTACTTGTGGGTAACACTATTAGCTCTGGTCACCACACCAAGGCAATGTCCTCTAGTTAGACCTTGAAATAAAAGAAAAGATAATAAAGAAAAGAAAGAATAAAGGTAAATAAAGGGCTTGGAAAGAATTGCATCCATGACAGGTACAGCTCGCCTCCTACAAAGGCACCCACGGATAATATTCACCCCTGTCTTTCACTATGTCTGGACATCCTTGACCACACCACCTCGTGTTACATGGCTTGGATGATATCCTTTGGAAACTTTCCTTTTCTTATGGATGCTAGCCCAATAGGGCACTTTGTCTTTTTCTTCATCTTTGTATAGTAGGTCATTGTAATGTCTTTGAGATATTAGATGATATGCTAGGGGTTTTATGCATGCATTTGATAAAATTAATGATGAAATATGATTCACATTGCTATGATCCCCAGGACTAATGAGCCCATGGAGGGTGAAGTTTTTGATGTGCAGGACCATGCTCGATGGAGAGGTACCAAGTGGATCGGTACACATGGGGAGATGATTAGTTCGGACCTCCATGGGGCTGAAGAGCGCATCAGATGGTTGTTGGGACCTCATCAGGGGTATAGACAGGACAATGATTGATCGAGCCTTTGCACGAGAGAAGAAGGAGGACGTTTTCATCCAGGATGCCCTTGCTGAGCCCATCCCAGGGGGGTTGAACCACTATAGATGGAACATTTGCTTTCTGATGCCCTAGGACGTCACCTAGGAGCCATGACGTCACCTCCAGTGTTTGGCAGTTTGACAGGATAGTTTGGCACATGTGGCAGAGTTTGGAGGCCCAAAAGGGGCCAATGTTTGTCTTGTAGTGCTATATTTTTCCCTAAAAAGGGCCAATGTCTCCCTCAAAAGTGTTGGACGTCTTGATTATTTCTCATTTAGGGTTTTATTTAGCAGTTTAATGTAAAACAGTATGATTTTTGGCTAATAGCCTTGTCGGTTATTTTTAATGACCTAATTTTAATTAAAGGTCATGAGATACTATATATTGAGTATGTTTTCCCTCATTTTGACAGGAACACAACTCACTCTCTTGTGAGATCTCAATACTTGCGCCCTAGTTTGGCATTTTTGGTGTTTTAAAGTGAGGTGCTACTCTTGGAGGAGGATTTATCTTGGAATTTATGGCATTTCTCTCATGGAATGTTTACAACTAGGGTTTGCATGTGCTTTTCTTCATAATATGTAAGTGTTTTTTCCTGCAAAACTTCTTGATTGAATGGTTGTATGTTAGTATTCTTGCATTTGCTTATAAATTGTTGATTTTAAAACCCTAGGTAGCAAGCACACAAGTAGGTCATTGCTATATGTCCCCATGTTGAGAAAAATTTTTCAGCCATTGAAAGAAGAAGATATAGCCTAGCCGTTGCTACACTTTTCGTTCTTTTTTCTAAGCTAGCTTTGAAGTTATAGGTTGAAAAGAGGAGACGTCCTAAGCCTAGTTGGACTACACCTAGGGTTTCACCTTCTAGGGTTTGAAGGCCTTGCCTTTGTAACACCTTCTCCCTTAAATTTATACTTTGAAGCTGGCCATTTTTCCAAGTGTATTTAGAGAAGGAGGAAAGAGCATGAGGCCTTTCTTAAGCAACACCGGAGTGAGCCTCTTTCCCCTAGGGTATTGATTCTAGGGCCCTGCCATTGCAGCAGCATAGAACCCTACCTTCCAGTCTCTAAGTTTTAATCCTCCTGAGACTTTGTGCCCTTGCTTTTGACTCCATTTACCCTAAGACACTGGTAATATCTCCAACGTTGAGTTTCTAGTGTACAAAACCATCTATCAAACTTTAATTTTTGAAACCCTAACTAACCCTAACACTGCTAACCTAGGCTGACATCATAGTTGATGCAACACCCTTTTGACTAATAATAAGCAATTAAATGATGACGTCAAGCATTTACTGAACAAATTGTTGATTGGATATACTGTAGGCTTGGTCATTTTGGTAGATATTGATGAATTGGTGATCTTTCATAGGCTAATTAGCAGAACGTTGACTTCATCTTATCTATTACATTGCTTATTTGAATGAAATCAGATAGTTAAGAAGTACTAACACTTTGAGTTATAGCCTGCAAATATACATATTGTGTTGTTATTATCTTGTTCCGGGCAGGTGTTTTCAACAGGGACTTCACTTCTTTATTGCCGGACTATCTGATACTAGTGGTAACCTACGAGGAGGGAATCTTAACACTTGACCTTGTATCCATTGCCTCTTTAAACCCCAGGTTACCGGGGACGTCTCCCCTGGGCTAACCTCCCTAAACAAAAAGAACCTCCCCATCAAGGTGACATTGGGTGGGGAAGGTTCCTATTACACCAGTTTGTCCTCTATTCTATAGCCTGTGACCTAAAATACAAACTGTGCGATGACAGTATGCGAAGAATTTGTTGATGTCTCAGAAGTAAAATTTTCTTTATCTGATGAAGCCATCCCTTCTCTCTGAGAACATAGAATGATAGAAATGCTTACCCTCCCTATGACATTATTATAGCATGCATAATGATCTTTTCCCTCTAAATGCCCCCCCCCCAAAAAAAAAAAACATAATTTCCCTCCAAAATTTTCACCCCAAAATATTCCCTCCAAAATTTCCCCCTCAAATATTTCCCTCCAAATTTTCCCCCCAACTTAAAAATTAAAAACAATTTTTGCTCTTTTATTTTTTTATTTACACGTTAAATACAATATTTATCATGTTTATTTATCTATCCCACATTTATTAAACATATTAATGATCCATGTAATTTTAGGTATATATGTAGACAATATACCTATTTTGTATTTATCCCACATTTGTTATACTAACAGTAATTTATATCATCTGTGTTATATATACACAGTCTTGTTTTATATTTTTATATTGTGTTATATCTTTGGCAATATTTTTTTTAGGATTCGGAGCAAGCTAAAACATCAAGAAGACATCCGAGGAGAATCTAGCAAGCAAAGAGGAGAATTTAGCATTTCAGAGGTTAGTTTTTTGTTAAATTCTTACATGTTTTCTACTTTTTTCCAAAAAATACCCAACTTTTTAAAACATTTGAGACTTTTTTCAAAAAAATCTTAACAAAATCCTTAATAATTTTTGAAAAAAAAAATGCAAAAAAAGTGAAATTTAGATATGATTTTTTTTTTTTTAGCTTTTGTATGGATTTTTGTGGTTTTTTATGCGGGTTGGGGCAATGTCGTACATATAACATATGTTTTATATGTTATATGTTGTTACAGACATCGTGTTAGCCCCCACATCCAAGCTTTGGGCCTGGTCGAGGGGCTGGGGCGATGTTAGACATCACCCTAGCCCCCCCGTAGCTAAGGCACGGTACCATGGGATTGTGCCTTATCCACGGGGGCGCTGGGGTGATGCCTGGAATCACCCTAGCCCCCATGGCCAAGCTCTGGAACACTCGAGGTTTGATCGTGGGGTCTAGGGTGATGCCTGTAACAACATATAACATATAACAATATGTTATATGTTATAACATATAACAATACGTTATATGTTATAACATATAACAATACATTATATGTTGTAACATATAACATATTGTTATATGTTATAACACAACACATGTGTTATATGTTTAACCTATAACACATGTGTTATATGTTTAACATATAACACATGTGTTATATGTTTAACATATAACATATTGTTATATGTTATAACACAACACATGTGTTATATGTTTAACCTATAACACATGTGTTATATGTTTAACATATAACACATGTGTTATATGTTAAACATATAACATATGTGAATTGAATTTTTTTTACATATAGGTTAAAAAATTCAATCTTTTTTTAAATTAGTTTTTATAATCAATGTTATGTTTTTTAGTTGATTATAATGTGAAAGGCCTAATTTATTTTTTTATCTTAATATAGGAAAATGTTAGGAAAGATATTATCTATCAATATATCTAGATCACGACTTGCAATAATGGCATCAAAAAATGCAATTGGAACCTCCATCAATGTTAGGAAACAAAATGATAGCTTAACACCTGAGCTATCAAAGGCAATGAAGAATGTTAGAGAGTGGAAATTTGTGGAAGGTGAAAACAAGAATATTCTTGGTGTGTTAAAGACAAGCAAGGAAACAATGGAGATCATATATATTTGTATTGTGCCGAATTAGAACATGTGCAAGAAAATTATCAGGCACTTGGCTTGTTATGAGATATATGTTTGGTGTCAGCCACAGATATTGTTTATGCACTTGTCAAACAAGGGAGAATTTATATCAAGTTTAGATATTGTTTCAAATTGAGCAATTATAACAAGAATGAATGTTTTTCAAAATTATGTGCATCTATCGTTGATGACATTGAGAAAGGCAATGTAAGTTTTTTATTTCTATTTTTGTGTCATTTATTATTTTTAGTATCACGGTGATGTTTTAATTTTATTTAACATGAAAATGTTATATTTTATTTTCACAGGATTTTGTTGAACGACTTTCACATATGTTAGTGGGGATTTACTCTATAGAGAATGATATCATGGATTTCATCAACACTTTTCATATTGAAAAGACAAAAGAAGGAAGGAAAAAGAAACAAAAAGTAATGGAGGTTGAACCTACAAGAGTAGACAGAGAAGAACATGAAAGAAGAAAGAAAAATCCTCATTCTAGAAATCCTAAAAGGGTTACATTTGAAAATGAGGAAAGTCCAAATGAAGATTTTGTTGAGATTGATCCCAATGAGGTTATCACTCCTTCTCACAAAAAGAACAAACAAGATAAATGCAAAAGAGTGATGGTTTATGATGAGTCTATTCCTATTGATTATGAAGAAATTGTTGATTTATATAAAACACATTTAAATCGTGAGAGGAAGAAAATAAATGTTTACAATGTTCAAGAAGCCATCGTTAGCTCATAGTATAATAGTGAAAGTTCTAAAGGTAGTAGAAAATTATAACACCAAGTGTTGATCAAGAGGATGGTATTATGAAAACAACACAAAATGTCATTCAAAATAGATTGAGGATGACAAACTTAGTTGATGATGGCGACACATTTCAGTTGAATGTGAAACAACTTTATAAACCCACAAAAGGTCAGGAAAAATATCAAATTAAAAAACCACATCACTTGCATATTCACAATTTGAAAGCATTGATTAGATACAATCCATATGCACATGTGGTTGACTACCTAGTTCTTGTTGACCCAATGGAAGTTCCTACAAGGGAAGAATTTGATAGATCAAAATGTTTTGACTACAAATATTATGTGTTTGGAGGAAATCATTCTACGGAGGCTAGAAGAGAATTGATGCAAGAATATCCCAATAATCCTCTTTTTGAGACACTCAAATGCATAATTTATGTTGGTTTAACAAATTCAAAAGAAAATTTATTGGCATGGGATCATAACACAGATAATGAGTACAAAATGTCTATGACTTTCATTCAAAGAGTGAGATTTATCCACAATGAATTTTCTGAAATATGCCATGGGGAGAGATCAAATGCTGATGTTAAGTTTCGGAAGCAATGTTGTATGGAAATAGGATTCCCACTTGATGATGAAAATACAAAAGAAAAATATCACAAAGGAAGTGATATATTTAGATCTGTGGATAACTATTTTCAATTGGGATTTAGAACTGGACAGGTATGGGATTTGATATATGAGATATTCACCCTATTGTTATAGGATAAATCCGTGAGTGCGGACACAAACCGATCTCCCTAGATCCACCTGGATCTAGAACAAAACAAGACAAAATAATACACTTTCCCTAGATCTAGATTATTGAATGAACTGAGAAATGAGGATCATGGACATACCTTATGAACGCTTTCCTTAGTCTCTGTTGTTCCAAGATTTGCTCCAATTCTCTCGTCCCATCCAGATCACAATAGAACGAACCAATCGAAGTAAAGGCAGATTAATATATTCAATAACTAGTCTATACATATGATCAAGGAGTTATGTAATAAAGTGACATCATCTTTATGGGAAATGGACATATTGCTGTATTGAATTAATTGAAAGTGAAACTTACAACCTGAGCCTTGATGTCATAGGTCTCCTTTCGATGGCTCCTAGCTCTGACACACACAGTTGCTCATGCATGAAGAAAATCAACCACTTGTGATGACCTTGTTGTTGTCTCTTGCTACTGTAGCATCAGTCCTCCATACAGTCTTCCACTAATTCTACAATCAATCTCTAGTTAGCTTGCTGCTTGTTTGCTTAACCCTTTCCATGAGCAATCTCCTCAATATATAGGAGAAGATAGATTAGTTACTTGGATAGGAAATGATCCCAAGATATCTGGAATGTCAGCACCTGAATAACCATTTGAAGCCAACTCACGTTTCTAGAAGATTCCCTTCTAGAAGATTCGAGATTTTATCTTTTTCCTTCTTTTGGAACATGTTCGCACCCTAGCTATTAGTTACAGTGCGAGAGGTTCGCACCCCAGCTTAAAGCAGCCTGTGAGAATCAGGCATTCTCGCAGGCAGATATATAGGTAGCCTGCGAACATCCTTAAAAACATGATTTCTGGAAGCAGACAAATGTAACTTCTTTCAGGAAAGTGTTCTTCGTGAAGAGCTTGATTTTCCATCATCATAACATCATCATGACATCATCACAATGACCAAAATTGCGGATAACACCTATGGGAAAATGTTGGTATAAAAAATCAGAGAGTTAAGAAGGCTAAACCATTGATATGTGGCACAAGTGTAATGCCCCCACTTTGGGACATCATCACAGGGCAAAGATTTATGATGACCAAAGTAGCTAGATGGGTGCTAGAGTGAGTACAAGGGTATTTGAGAGGCATGGTGGGGTCCAGCTTGCATTGATGATCATATTCCATCATTATGAGCCATTCTGCACAGGTTGGCTTTGGTTTCATTGCATTCCGATGATTTCCATGATTTTGACTATTTTGAACTATAAGTCAATGGAATTCACTGAAGAGGTCATTTTGGGCACATTACTTGGAGGAACCTCTCAGTGTAATAGCTCATTGGAATCGGTAGGAGAAACACTACAGGATGGGATGGATAGAAGTGACTTTCAGTGGCCAGGGAAGCCACAAGGAGAGATAAGGAGATTTTCAAAGGTAAAAAGGTTAATTAATTAATTAATTAAATATTAATAAAATGAAAGTCACTTTGGAGGGACAAGGTGAGCCAAAAAGTATAAAGGAAAGGCAAGGGCCTCTTCTCAGGGATTCATGTATGATCTTATTTTGATTTCTGGCTTCTAGCTAGTGAGCCCAATATTGGGGGTTTTGAGGGTTTTGACATAACAAACCCTAGACGACGATTCGGTGGTGAAAGATTCCACCTATCTTGTCCCAAGATTGGTCTAGGAGATGCAATACTCTCCCACACCAATATAGTTCTAGATCCACTCAGTTGCAGGAGGATTCTACATCAGTTTCATGTGCAGATAGAGAGAGGGCGCACCATTGGGGGTTTCCAGCAAGGGGGGCACACCATCTTTAGAGAGAGATTCGTTGTAGGAGATTGGCAGGGCCATTGAGGATTCTATCACTTGGGTATTCATTACAGGGCCTTGGACATTAGATCTAGTGCTTTCTGAGATAATTTGATGGCTCAGATTATTTCTTGAGCAGTGGGGCGAATTGAAGAGAAAGAGGGCATTTTTGAGATCCAGATCTAGTCCGTTTGGAGGGGTTACACTTCAGATCTAACCCTGAGACTTCACCTATTGACTTGCAGTGTCCCGATCTATATTTCTAGAGAGTTTCAGAGAATTTGGAGGCCTCCTTCAGCAGGGCTGAATTATCTAGGGCTTCAGACATCCAGTGGGGCGCACCATTCAGTGGGGGATTTCAGATCTACAGAGATTGAGAGGGATCTTGGAGATTCGGGCACCTGGGTTGTTCTTACCATCACCCGATCTATTAGTTGGCATATTTATTAGGGTGAATGGACACTTTTTGCAACAGGGCCGAGTTATTGAGGGTTTCATCCTTCTATTGGAGCGTGGCATTCTTCAGCTGGAGAGTTTGGCATTCAAATATGCTTGTATTGATCTTCATTTCTTATTCATCCTTTGGAGGCATCTTTTGTATTAGAGGGATCATTTTGTAGCATCTCTTATCTATTGTTTATCTTCTTGGCCATCTGTTGAGCATTACAGATCGGCATCTTCATTGTAGCAGGTTTCTCTATTTTATGAATAAAGAAGATTTGAGATGTTTTGGCTTGTCTATATTATTGCATATGGTTGAGGTGTGTTCCATGGTTATCTCTTTCCGTTATTTGTTGCATACATACATATAAACACATCTAAACAAATAGATCAGCAAACTGTTTGACGAAATACCACAACCAGAAAAAGTTTTAAAAAGACACCAATACCGTGATGATCCTTGTATAATGGCTTGGGATCATTACAGTGGTATCAGAGCTTAGACTCCTGCCAGCCTGAGGGATCTTCTATAAGGAAAGATGGGGTCTACAGATTTTGTTGGAATAGCTATGAGTTATGAAATAGAATATCATGCACTTTGTGAGAGACTTGGGCCTCTAATAACGCTCCAAAATTTTATATCCATGAAAAACCCCAGTTGGAGCGAAGATGAGGTGACATATTGGACCAGCATAGCAGAGGGAGGCAGAGCCAGAGAAACTAGATGGAAGGAAGCACAGAGAAACCCCACACCCATTAGGAGCACACAACTTTTCTACAGTTGCAAGGTGCCTTGGGAACCAGATCATAGGTGTAGGGGTAAGGGTAAGAAGCATATCATTGAGGTACACTATGATAGTGAATATGAGGATTCAGAGCAGTCCGATGATGATAGTGACTCTTGCACTGATCCAAAATCGGATCCAGAAGCCTGATAGGGCTTGAAAAATGATCAAAAATGAAAGTGCTCGGAATGCGACGAAACCTATGCCATTGCGTCTGTCTCGTCTTCCAAATTCTGGTGGTATATTTACTTTGTCAAACGGGCTCCGTATGGATAAGATATTGCATTATGTCTGAAAATTCAAACAGGAAAAAAAATTGTTGACTGTGCAGTCCGTACGGACGCTGACATGGCATGTCTGTACGCTGACGTGGAAGGTCCGTACAGCTGATGTGGTAGCCTCAGGTAGTGACACATGGCAGGCAGATTTGGACATTTGGGCGTACAGTTGGACCTATCTCGAGGTGACACGTGTCACCACTGGAAGGGTGACATGTGGCACGGATGACGTCAACATATGACATGGCGACCATATGATGACGTGACATGTGATGATGTGGCAGAGTCTGGTTGGAAGTTGGAAGCGAATGATATCTCGACATGTGGCATTTAATTGGAAAGTGATTGGGTGCCACGTGGCCTAATCACGGGCTACCACGTGGCACCCCGGGTAGTGGTCTATTTGGTTTAATAATCAAATTTTTTATGGGTCTGTGGGGTTCAACCCCCGGACCTCTCCCCACTGCATAAGTTTTAACAATATCCACCCAACCGTTGCACCGCCAATTGGTACTTGTTATATATATGAGTTTGATTCTATTTAACTTTGCACTATGTAATAAATGGCGGGGGGTCGGGCTGGGGCTTAGCCCCAGCCCGTGGTCGTTTGATCTTTGTATATGACCATGCTTTATAACTCGACGGTTGGCGCGGGTTTATAACACATAGCCATGGTTTTTATATATTGCATATGACCACTGTTGGATAGAGAGCGCGGGAATGTGCGCGGGGGTTTAGATATGTGGCCCGTGGTCCTATAGATTACGCCATGTGCCCACGACCTGGAGCGGAGGGAGTTACACGGTTATGTAACGGTTTGGCTCTTTTTGTCATAGCATGGACACATGACCTCATACGCCCAGGTGCTAGGCGGTTAGGGGTTGGCGCGCCCTTAACCGTCCTATGGTTTGCACCATTGGCACGGTTGCGCCCGATGTTGGGTTTTCACGCCTTATATTGCGTGTGAGCCAGGTTCAAAGAAGAAGGGTGTGTTTTGTTGAACCTGTGACAGCAAGCTTGAAGGGGAAAACTTCCAGGAGGCATAACTTCTTCATTTTTCGACCGATTGAGGTGCTGAAAGAGCCCAGATAGGGGTTTTTGGATGCTCTGAAGCCATTGGAGCAGTCAGAGTGGAGTTATAATGGAAGGAAACCAATATAAATACATTTTTGATGCAAAGAAGCTTTTGAGGAGGAGACGATGTCGGATCATTTCTGAGAGCTCTGGACGTCCGTTTTGTGTGTCGTTTTCATTGCATGGTTCTAGAGATCTGGAGGAACATGACCAGATCAGTCTTGTAGCTATTTGGCATTGCAGAGATGTACTTTTGAGCTTTCAATCAGAAATAAAGAAGCCTCCCCCACAGAGAAAAAGGCACGGAGACGTAGGCAAAGTTGTGCCGAACTCCGTTATCAATCTGCGTGTTATGGTTTGTTGTCTATTATTTCATTTTAGATATGCATATGTGTATATGGCTGTCATAATTCCTCTTATTTCCTCATTCTTTCACTAAGTTTCTCAAATGGTTAATTAACGCATGCAAAATTAAAACTCAACCATAAGTCATTAAAAGATCCTGCGGATCAAGTGGTATCAGAGCTAGTTGACGTTTGGATTTGAGTTGCATGTTAACGGGGGAAAAACTACAGCATGGTGAAGGCGATCTTGTTGCAGAGAATCCATTAATTGGATTGAGAAAAAGAGCTTCTCACAGTGAGAAGATGGCATCGGAAGAAGGGATTTCTCAAGATGAGAAAGAGTTCTAGAAAACATTCCTTGCCATGTCAGAGATGGTGAAAGTCTTGTACGAAGATTACTTGGAACAGAAGCGACCATTTTTGGGTGATTCTTCAAAGGGAAAAAGTGAAGAGGAAGAGGACCATCCTCAAATTCCTCCTTCACCTCCATCAACACCTCCTTCTTCTCCTTCTTCTTCAAGTTCAAGTTCTAAATCTAGTGGAAAGAAAAATGTTCATAAGAATAAACATGAAATTCCATTGTTAAAACTTGATGTAAAATTTGAGTTGCCCATATATGATGGTGAAGTAAATGCAGAAAAACTTGATAACTGGATCAGGTAGATGGAGGTATACAACAATGTGCAAGAGATCGAGGATGAGACCACATGAATCAAGTTGGCATCTTTGAGACTTGCAGGTACAGCTCTTATCTGGTGGCAGAGCAAGCTGCAAAAAGGAACACAAAATGTGGGTAATGTATTTCCATCATGGAAGGATTTTATTTCTGCACTTAGGAAACAATTCTATCCT
>ML776838.1:752562-768874 GCA_009831015.1 Picea engelmannii
CGGTGGTGAAAGATTCCACCTATCTTGTCCCAAGCTTGGTCTCGGAGATGCAATACTCTCCCACACCATTCTAGTTCCAGATCTACTCAGTTGCAGGAGGATTCTACATTAGTTTCATGTGCAGATAGAGAGAGGGCGCACCATTGGGGGTTTCCAGCAAGGGGGGCGACCATCTTTAGAGAGAGATTCATTGTAGGAGATTGGCAGGGCCGTTGAGGATTCTATCACTTGGGTCTTCATTACAGGGCCTTGGACATCAGATCTAGTGCTTTCTTAGATAGTTTGATGGCTCAGATTATTTCTTGAGCAGTGGGGCGAATTGAAGAGAAGGGGGGCATTTTTGAGATCCAGATCTAGTCTGTTTGGAGGGGTTACACTTCATATCTGACCCTGAGACTTCACCTATTGACTTGCAGTGTCCCGATCTATATTTCTAGAGAGTTTCAGATCATTTGGAGGCCTCCTTCAGCAAGGTTGAATTATCTAGGGCTTCAGACATCCAGTGGGGCGCACCATTTAGTGGGGGATTTCATATCTATAGAGATTGAGAGGGATCTTGGAGATTCGGGCACCTGGGTTGTTCTTACCATCACCCGATCTATCAGTTGGCATATTTCTTAGGGTGATTGGACACTTTTGGCAGCAGGGCCCAGTTATTGAGGGTTTCAGCCTTCTATTGGAGCGTGGCATTCAGATCTGCTTGTATTGATCTTCATTTCTTATTCAGCCTTTGGAGGCATATTTTGTATTAGCGAGAGCATTTTGTAGCAGCTCTTATCTATTTTTTATCTTCTTGGCCATCTGTTGAGCATTCCAGATCGGCATCTTCATTGTAGCAGGTTTCTCTTTTTATGAATAAAGAAGATTTGAGATGTTTTGGCTTGTCTATCTTATTGCATATGGTTGAGGTATGTTCCATGGTTATCTCTTTCCGTTATTTGCTACATACATACATATAAACACATCTAAACAGATAGATCAGAAAATTGTTTGACGAAATACCACAACCAGAAAAAGTTTTAAAAAGACACCAAAACCATGATGATCCCTGTATAATGGCTTGGGATCATTACAACAAGTAAGACAAGTCCTGACATAAAAAATCTTCCTGATGATATGACTATAACACCTTGGAGATCAATACAAGGAGTGAAGAATGATAAACTTATCATAAGTATATTATCATGTGTTAGGTCAGGAGAATTGTCAATGGAAGAAATGTGTGATGAATTTAAAACGTAAGTCTGTTGAGTTATTTTTATTTATGTTAGGACAAGATAATTATTTTTTTCAGATTAATATCAATTGAACATTATTTTTGTCTTATTTAGTCACAAGGTGTATATGAAAATACGAGAGGAAATGGTCAAGATGTTGAATGAAGAAAGTTGGGATGATGTTAAACTCGACTATCCAGATTCAAGCTCTTCAGCAGTATTGAAACAATTTTGTGTTGCATTAAAAAAGGTATGTTGATTTATTACATTCATATTATTCGTTTGTAAGTTAATTTATTTATATTTTAATAATTATAGATATATAACTATATGTTTGTTTGTTTCATTAAAGATGCCAAAGAAGAATGCAGATAGAGTACCTGAAACTTTCAAAAGTTTTATTCAAAAAGCCAAGTTTGAAAGAGAAAGAAGGAGACGTGTTCAAAATGTTCAACTTGATGAAACCCTTGATCACTACATTTGGAATGGGATCGACACTGTTCAATATAAAGTGATATTAGGTGATTGTGAAAAACTTGCAAGTATTGTTCCTAAAAACGAATACACTGTAGTTATTGCGGGTATCCCTCATGGTTATAATATCCCAAACATTGAATATGATACTGAGCCTTATACTTACCAAGATTTCAGTAAAGTGGTTATGGGATTTACATAAGTTACAACATCACCATTTTGGAGATTTCTAGTATTTCATTCAGACACACAACAAGGATTAGTACAATCAAGTTTCAAGGGGAAAGAAAAGACAAGGAGGCAGTTTGTTTGGTAAGATATTGAAAGTGTATGTTTAGCAATTAAGATTATAAAACAATTTTATTAATTCACAAGTTAATTGAATTTTCACTTATTTATGTTACAGGCACAAGCCAAATATTCAGAGCTCCGTGAAAGAATCATTTAAACATGATTTTGAGAGTATACGTCTGGCAACCTGGACAAAAGATGATTCTTATAATTCTATTATTGTCAATGCAAATGATGGAGAGACTCCTAGTAGTATATTGGTATACAATGTTGTGGTTAGAAATCTAACATATGAGGAAAAAGATTTGAAAGGAGAGATGGTAAACATTTATCAAAAACCACAAGGATTAATTAATTATCTTATAGATAAATTTTCAAATGAAGGAGGTTGGGTTTTGGATTTGTTCTCGAGTTCAGGTAAGAATTATGATCTAATATTTATGAAATCATACTTCAATCTTAGATTATTTTAATTTATCCTTTTACGGTATCTAACTTCATTATTTATTTTGTATTTGATGATTAGATACAACATTAGCGTGTTGCCTACAGAAAGGACGGAATTGCATAGCCATTGAAAGTGACCCAATGCAGTGCAATTTTATTCAACAAAGAATTAATGTTATTCCAGCTCTTCCAGATGAAATGCAAGAAGTTGGCTTGAGGAAAGGAGATTTTAGTGAATCAAAGGTGGAAAAATTGTCAAAGGAACCTCAAGTACCATTAAGGCGAATGATTGGAAAGAATCACTTTGGAGAACTTACAGATATCAAAGAACCAATGGAAGAACAAAATGACGCAATGGAAGCACAAAATGACGTCGAAGAAGATGATGATGTGTCTATTGAGCATGAAGAATTTGGGATATATGATATTGTTGATTAGTTTAAAGATGTCCTTGAAGACGACGCTCAATTTTGTAAATTTTTGATGAGTTATAACTGTAATGATTTGACTTTCATATTTGAAAATAAGAATAAAGATGTATCTATTTTTGTTTTGTGATGAATCTTTTTATTGTTTCTTTTTTCATTTTATTTGTATGTGAATCACTATACATTGGAAAAAATTATTAAATGTTGTCATTTTTTTACTTCAAATGTATAAAAATATGAAAGAAAGTGATAATGTTTTATAAAATTTAGACTTTTTTTTCTTCAATTATGTCCATAAAAATACTTTATTTGACATGTTTTTTAAGGAATATGTACCAAAATGTATAGGTTTTTTATGATATATGGCTATAAAATGTGTATTTTTTTTATAAATATTCAAAAGTAGTGTTATTTAACTACATTTTTTTTCGATTTATTGAAGTAAAGGTAAACAATGTGTTAAAAATGATGTTTTTTACTATATTTAAAAATTATGGAACAATAAATTAGTTAAGGAGACAAAATTCTATGAAAAATCGTAACTTCAAAAAAGTAAATGGTAAAAAACATTTTTAAGGTTGAAAGAAGCATGAAAAAAAGACTAAAAACGGAGTTGAATAATATATATATATATATATATATATATATATAGAGAGAGAGAGAGAGAGAGAGAGAGAATTGAAAATAGATGAAAAATGAGCATTTAAAAAAACAATGTGGAAACATTGTGGATCGAAAAATTTAAAATATCGAAAATCACCTAAAAACAGAGAGGGGGTGCTATCAGTAGCACCATTTTTAAAATGGGGTAAAAAATTGGACCCCCCAAAAAAACGAGAACTCTAGAGAGTTCTTGTTAAGTTGGTAACTATGTTTCCTTCTGGGGTTTCAACCAATAACAATTATGAAACAAGCAAGAAGAACTAAAAATTGTAGATTTTCCTTACCACTTTCAAGACAGATGCAAGGTAAAACCCTAGTTCACCAAGAAATGACCATTCATAAGCAAGAGAGAAGACCTCCAAGAGGTGTGCACCACCTTATCTCCACAAATCACCAAGATAATTCACCATAACGCATTTTCACAAGAGAGAGAGAGGGAGACAGATCAAATTTCCCAAAGAGGGCGCAAATTTCAACCAAGCAATCTTCTCACAGTGGGAGAGTTATATCAAAAATGAAATGAAATGATTCTTATTTATACAAATCCTCCTAAAAGTGGTTTTACACTTAAATTTAGGGTAAAATACAAAACAAGGGATCAAAAACCCTTATTTTACCCTTTACATCATAAATTCAAATTTAACTTTTAAAAATTGCACATAAGAAATCCTAGTATGACAGCATCCCTCTCTAGGGTGACATTTTGACATTTTTTGGTGGATGTTGAGTCATCAGATGAATCATTGGGCCTCCAAAGGCTCCTCCCTCATGCATTAGGCTCATCTTTGTCATGATAAGGGTATTATTCCTCCAAAAATTCCAAGTGTCCATTTCCACCACCAAACACTAGCCCTAGGGTGATGTCAATCCATCCAAGTGTGATGTTTTGGCCTTTAGAAGAAAAGAGTTGGGCTAGTAAGGGATAGGTGAGGTACTCCAAGGTTCCTCTCAAGCCTCCAAAGGCTGTCATCATCGTCTGGTTGTGAAGGTAATGGTATCCATCTTGTGGGATTCATGCCCCAAGAAATCCCAAGCTAGGATTGTTCTTCCAAAACTGTCCACCAACTAGGTCCTGCAAAGACAATGAATATGCCCTCAAAGTATCTCAATTCAAAGGCATCATGATGAGTAAATCAAATAAATAAAAGAGACAGCTAAGCATGTGCATAAAAAACCACCTCATCAAACTAAACAAGTGCTCAAAAACCCTATGCAATTTTCCAAGTTTAGGTATGGGAGGGTTGACAAAGCGACCTATTGGGTGAATCATACCTCAAGTTTAGGAGTCTTTCCCAAGTAGAACCCTCTCTAGGTCATGTGGAGAAGGTGACATGGATGGGGGAAAGACTTTTGGGCATGGGCTTCATGACATATAATGGATCGTAGTGTCTCGTTTATGGGTGCCTTTGTAGAGGGTGTGTTGCACCTTCATTTTCATTGCATCCTTTTTCCAAGCCCATTTATTGTCATTCATTAATTAAGGTCCAAACATTGGGTACTCCTTATGGGTTAATCGATTATGTTGGGGGGAAGTACCACAATTTCACTTGAAGGGAGAGGTACACAGAGTGTCATTGGGGTATAGTCTATCTTGTAACGCACTTGTGTAGATCCCTCAACAAGTGGAACATTTACACATATGTATTTTTTTTTGCAGGTCTTTGATTTTTTAGGAGAAATATTTCATTTTTCTCAAGACCTCTTTGGGAGAGCATCTGGAAGGTTCATAATATGTCTTTTATATTTTTCCAGCTACATTCCCTTTGGGCCTTCAACCCATTCTTACCATGAAATGAGGGATAATCCATTCTTGGTTCAATAAACTCGAAAATCCCAAAAGATAAGGAGATGAGGGGATGAAGTGTGGAAAGTGGAAAATATGGTCAGGAATGGCATGATGACCTATCAAGGGGACCTACAAAAAATAAAACTATCCCTAAGTGTGACCACTTACTAGGGAACAATGTCAACCACCAAGGTGAAATAGGTCAAAGATCATAATTTCCAAGAAGATGTTACATAATCAAAATCAATTTTAAATGAAACAAACTCAAATGCCTCAAATATTGAATTGACACTCACTATATTACTTGGCTTGTACCTCATGGAGAAAGACCCAATGTCTTTCGAAAGCTATATTATGTGGTGGATACCCTTATGATGAATCTGAGACCTGTGGTGGTGAGGTGGGCCTTTGTCTGTGGAAGTGGACATTGTCAACCATATTCCTCTCGGTACTCCATCTCTGCAACTTGAGGGCCTCGAGACATCATCTCCTTAGTTATCCCTAGGAAATGGGGATAACATGCATTAAATGTTAGTTGGCAGGATTTCATAACAAACATGTGTTTTATGGTGCAATGGTTAAGTTGTTGGTATTTTATATAGTGGGTCACAGGTTCAAACCCTATCAATCACACACTATATATAGAATTTTGGTTATACGTTGATTGGATATATAAATATACCCCACAAAATATATGATATGGTTGACATATAGTTTAACAAACCCGTGAAATATTTGACCCACAGTTATATTGCAATACATATGATATGGGTCGAGGGATTAGCCTTCAGCCTCTTTTCCACTCATTCAAATATTTCAACAAACTTAAATAGATGTCATCGCATGTATGGTTAAGAACCAACCATCGGGTATAGTGGCAAAGTTTTGGGGTTATTTTCCGAGAGACCTGGATTTTATCCTCTGGACTCCAACAAAAATTTGATAAAAAACCTTATCCATAATTTTCCAATGGGAGGTTACCATGTGGTAGCCTCTCATTGTCTTATCATTGCCACATGTCAAATTCCTATCGGTGCCAATTGTACCACACGGGTTTCCAAGTCAGTTGCCTGGTTGTATGTACAGTCATGACACATGTCACCTTGTGATGTTTCCGTGTCATTTTCATATGGTCGTATGGTCTTACCACATGTCACCCTTGCAATGGTGACACATGTCATCTTGACCCCTTTGACTTTGACTTTTGCCTAGTTTGACCTAAACTTTGACCATCCATAACTTTTTCGTACGAACTTCTTTTGAGGCAATTTTTTCATTGTTGGAAATCTATCACTGAGCTCTACACATTGATGGAATTTTCGAGAGAATTTGAGATGGTAAAATTTTGAGCATTTTTAAATCCTTCTAGACCTCCGTGAGCATTCTAGATCCTCGTGTACCTCTGTGAGCGTTCCTGGATCCTCCTGGATCATTCCTCCCCATTTGAAGCCTTTGGGACAACCAAAAGTTTTAATTACGAAGCAACTAATTGAGGTTAAATATCCCTCACCCTTTCGATCTCGATCCACTTTGATTTTCTTGGTTTTACTCCTTTAAGCCCAACTCAAAGATAATCCACATCACCTTGATGTGAAGTCTTGATTCTTCTGTTAAGCATAACATCTTCCTATAGCTCATCTAAATACTCTGGAGAAAAATCATCAACTGTTGGAACTTGAATACTTTCATCTTCATCCATAATAATAGGGGGATCATAAAGCTTCAAATTCTCAACATTTACCACTGAATACATTTGCATGTAGGCTGGTAGATTGAAACTAAAGGAATTAGTACCAATGTTCTCTAATATCTTGAATGGACCATATCAGATTGGTCTTAACTTTTTACCTTCACCCTTCATTCTATACTTATTGATATGTAACCATACTTGATCACTGACTTTGAATTTATGATCAACCTGATGTTTGTCATGCCTCGCCTTGTATTTAGCTTGGTGTTTCTCCAACTATTCTTATACTTCTTGATGTACCTGCTAGATGTTCTAGATGAACCCTTTAGCTTTATCTGTATCATCTTGTCCATCCTATTTACTTACTTCTCCAAAAGACAATTCCATAGGTGATTTAGGCAAATACCCCAAACATACTTCAAAAGGAGTTTTCTGAGTAGAAGAATCCATAGCATGATTCCATGCATACTGTACATAAGTAAATTGATCATCCCATAACTTAGGATACTTGTTACACTATCCTCAGAGTGGATGTACCACTGTTCCTTTTACCACCTATGTCTATCCATTTGTTTGCAGATGAAATTTTTTCTTCTTCTTTAGCTTAGTGTCCATGAGATCCCATAAATGAGACCAAATTTTCCCAAAAAGTGAGAGTCTTGATCCGATATAATAGATGTAGGCATCCCAAAATGAACCCAAGCATTAGAAAAGAACATTTGTGTTGTTTGTTCAGTTGTGACATGTTTCTTGCATGCCATTAAAATACACATCTTATTGAATTTGTCCACCATGACATATAGATAATCATGACCTTTCTTGGATATCAACAAACCCCCTACAAAATCCATGGAGATACTTTCCCATGGATGAGAAGGTACTAGAAGTGGTGTATATAACCCCAACATTATGTTGTTAGGCTTGTTGTGGCACACATAACACACCCTTTTATATAATTGGAAACTAACTCATTCATTCGAGGATATTAACAATACCTTTGCAACTGTGTTCTTGTCTTACTAACCCTGAAATGGAAAAAAAAATGAGAGATGTATGAGCTTCTCTAATTACATTTACTCTTTCATCTCTGGCTATACAAAGTTTTCCAAGGTGATATAAAAAATTATCATGCATATAATAATCTAGTTGTTAATTTCCACAAGCTAATACTTCATACACATCTTTAAAATATTCATCCTTGGCATATTGTTCAACATAAATTTCATGAGCTAAAGGATTATACCTGAGTATTGTGGATTCATTAATCACTAGTCGTGAAAACATATATGCAACCTTATTATGAATACATTTTTTATACTTGATTACCAGATGAAACTGTTGTAAGAAACCCATCCACCTAAAATGTTGTGACTGTTGTAGCTTGGTCTGTGACTGCAAATTCTGTAATGGTTGATGATCTGTATGGATTATTGTTTCCTTTCCCATTAATAAATGCTTCCATTTCTTCACACTTTGTACCAATGCATACAATTCATTATCATATGTTGGATAGTTAATCACAGCTCGAGTAAAAGTCTCAGAATGATAACATATAGTTTTACCTTGTTGCATCAAGACTACTCCCATGGAATATCTGCTTGCATCGTTTTGAATCTCAAATGAAATTTTATATCTGGTAGAGCCAAAACTTGTGTGATGCTTATCTTTTCCTTTAATGTCTTGAAGGATTTATGCTACTTTCCTCCCCATTGAAAGACTTTTTTAGCACTTGTTAATGCATGTAGAGGAGCTATAAAAGAGAAATTAGCAATGAATTCCTCAAGTATTGTACTTATCCTAAGAAGCTCCTGACTTATGTGGCAGTGGTTGGCTTAGTCCATTTCACAATGACTTCTACTTTTGCAGGATCTGTCTTCAATTGACCATTTCCTACAATATATCCCAAATATACCAAAGTTTTTCCAAAATAAATATATAATCTAAATAAATGATGAAAAAATCATCTATGTAAGGTCTGAACACATCATTCATTAACCTCATAAATGTCGCAGGTGAACTGCATAAACCAAATGGCATAACTAGCCATTCAAATAACCCCTGCTTTGTCTTGAAAGCAGTTTTCCATATGTCGCTTTCTGCAATTCTGATCCAATGGTAACCACTTCTCAAGTCCAACTTAGTTAAATACACAACATTCTTTAATAAGTCCAATAATTCATCAATTTTGGGAATAGTATAATGATTATTTACTGTAATCTTGTTCAAGGTTCGGAAGTCAATACACATCCTCCACATTCCATCTTTCTTTAGAACTAATACAATAGGAGATCCACGTGGAGAGGATCTTGGCCCAACGACTCCTTTATCGAGCAAATCCTAAACTTGGTTCTTAATCTTTGCATTATAGATCATCGATGAACTATACATACCAATGTTAGATAGAGGAGCATTCTGCTGCAAATGGATTTCATGTTCAACCTCCCTCTTCGGAGGCAACCTTGTAGGTTCCTGAAATAAATCATCATAATTAGATACAAGTTTAACCAATTCATATTTATGATCTGGATCACAACCTGATAAAGAATCTATTATATCTTCTTCTTTCTATTTCAGTAACATGAGAACAAAATATTTGCTTGCGCTCACAAATCTCTTCATTTTCCCTGTGCTCACTAAAGAAGCATTAGTTTTGATTCGATGAGCTCTGATAATAAATCCAACCCCATCCTTGAAAATATGATATTTATTCCCTTCACAATAGAATATAGCTCCATGTCAAATAGATATGGACTACCCAAAACAATGTTGCAAATGTCAAGAGGCACAACATCTAACTCAACCTCATCAAAGACATAGTTGTAATTGCAAATTTGATCTTACATTGTTTTTTCACCTACAACTTAGCATCATCACATACCCATCCTAATGGATATGGATTTTTATGAGGTGTCTTCTTCAAACCCATCTTCTTAACAATTGCTTCAAATATTAAGTTAACTTGAGATCCACTATTGAACAAAGTATCTACCTTTGTATGATTGACTATAACTCTGACATGGAAAAGCTCACTTCTTTTCTTTTGATTAGTAAAACTTTCCAATTTGGCGGATTGAATTGAAGACTTTGATTTGATAGTAGATATACCTTTTCTTCCTATTTCCATGATCTTAGATTCATCCCCAGAATCTGATCCTAGATCCTGTCGAGCTGATGCATCATTCTTCCTCTTCCCTTTATCCTAGAACTTCTTTGGTCGTAATTTTGGATGCATTTTCCAACATTTTGATTCCTCATTTCCTTTTTTCTTACAGTGGGAACATGTAGGTATTCCTTCATCTTTCTTTACTGTAGCTAAATTCTGACTCTTCCATTTTCCTTTCGGTTTCTTCTCAAACTTGTATGACTTCTTATCTTCAATCACATGCTTACCCTTACTAGCCTCCAGATATGTAGCTTGTAGATACATTTTATCGATTTTAGTAGGGTTAAACATTAAAATAGTGTGACAAATATATGATTGCATGCCACCAATATACTTTAGAAGAGTTCCACAAGTATACAACAAAATTCCCAAGGATAATTCCTGCTTTTTTAATTCTTGTGTATATGCTTGAATATTATGTCCTTTACCTTTCCTTAGATGCTTCTATTCTATAATCGTTGTTTGAGTATAAGCTAATGGACATAAAAAATTCTCATAGACTTAGTAAATTTATCCCAAGAAGAGATTACTTTACCCTTTTGAACAAGATCAACTTGCATCTTAATCTCCCACAATATCAAGGTTGTGTCACTTAGTCGAAGAGAAACTAATTGTATCTTTGCATCATTATCCAGGATCTTTTGAACCCTCCAATATACCTCTATTTGCTTGATCCAGTTGTCCAATTTTTTGGAATTCAATTCTCCATCATAGGTCAGCAATTCAAACTTGACATCCAATTTTAATAAAGGCATATTATGATCAGACTTCTTAGAGAGCTTCTTTTAATGTGAAGAATTTTTACTTCCCTCAGAAGAAGACGATGATCAAGATGATGGTGAGGAGGGTTCTGAAGGACTACCTGCATTGCCTCCTCCTTCCTCTTTGACTAGTTCAACTTTCTTTGATGCACCTTCGTCCTTGGCCTTCTCTCGACCCTCGTACATTTCTTCCACCATGGATTTCATCAAATTAAAATCCTCAAAGAAATCATCTTTGGACTTGTAAGGACCCAATTTTCTCAACGAAGTCATTTCTCTTCGACAAGTAAGGCTTCTTGAACCAATCTTTGGATTGTAACTTGTAAGTTTGCCTTCTCCTCGCTTGGATTTGGACCTTGTAAGCATTCACTCTCAAACACTTGTCAAACCTTTCTCTGATACCAACTTGATCCAAAAAAACCTTAGATGCTTATTAATCTTTAAAACATAATAACATCTACTTGATCTTCGAAATAAAAAATTAAGTTAAAGGAAAAAAATTAAGTTAAGTATGTTTATTTTATAGTTAAGTTAAAGGAAAAAAATTAATATTGTTAATAGAAAAACAAACTCTCATGGGATTAGGGTGTTGGACAAGATAAAAATGTGGTAAATTAGGACCAAGTAGAAGAAATAGATTTAAGTCTTTCCTACTCGAGGAAGATTGTGATTGGTTAGGTGGATAAAATAGAAGAAATAAATTTAAGTCTTTCCTACTAAAGAGAGATTGTGAATGGCTAGGTAGAACAAAAAAACATCATGTAAATGATACATCTAATTCAATTAAAAAATTGATTCCTTTTAAGAAATTTAATCTCCCACAGGATGTTAAAAAGAAGAAAGGGAAAAAGAAAAAAAATTGAGGATTCTTTTATAAAGGGAAATAAATGATATAACTTAATTTTAATCTTGAGTATGCAGTTGTACTTACTTTTTATAATGTTTTGTATATTTGAAAATGTCATTTGCATTATATAATGAAATTTAAATTGCAATATTTTTTTTTGGTAAAAAAAACTTAAAATATTATGTGAATAAAAAATTTGTAATCTTTATAATAGAGAATGAAACTTTTTCTTAAAATAATCTTCTTATATATACATTAAAACTCAAATTTACCAAATTTATAAATTTTTATTTAAAAAAAACTTAACAATATTTTCAATCATATAAATAAAATATTAAATTAAAATAATTAATTATCAATTTTTTTATATCAAAACTAAAATTTATAACATTTTATAAAAAAAAAAATTAACAAAAACAAAAAAGCTTAACCATATTTTCAATCATATAAATAAAATATTAAATTTAATTAATTAATTATCAAATTTTTTAATTAACACAACAAAATTGACTACTAATGAATATAAATTATAATATAATATACACATTTAATCTTTCAATTAGAAAATATTATTAATATGACATTATCATTAATAATCATTTCAAATAATTATCATTTAAATAAAATATTAAATTGAATTAATTAATTTTATAAAATAAGGAAATTTTATTAAATATTTAATTCTTTGTTATTATTATCATTAATAAAATATGCATATTTAATTTTTAAATTACAAAAATATTATTATATAATATTATTATCAATAATTTTTTATTCTATTCAATTAAATTTTTTAATTTATATTTTATTTAAAAAAAAAATCAATTTATATGATTATTAATTTTATTAATAATAATGTACACCTAACATCACATATAAATTACCAATAACATTATCATACAAAAATTTATAAAATAATAATGACAATTCCACAACCTTTTACATCAATTTATTTCCATCTTTCTTGAAAATGTTACTTATTTTTAAGTAAACATTACCTAACATTTTAAAAATGAATATGCATATCAAAATGAACTTTCATCCACATTAAATAACATTTTTAAAATGAACTTCCATCAATTAAAGAGATATCATATTTGATGAGTTTTAATATTTTTCTACTCTAACAAATGGAAAATTTCAAGCTTGAGAGCCATGTGAATTTTATGGAGAAAGATAAATTAAAGAGTACTAAGAAAACTTTCCTTTTGGCCAGTAATTTAAAGGTAATAGAAAAATAAATTTTCAAGCTTGAGAGCCATGTGAATTTTATGGAGAAAGATAAATTAAAGAGTACTAAGAAAACTTTCCTTTTGGCGAGTAATTTAAAAGTAATAGAAAAATAAATTTCACATAAATAGTTGAGACAAAATTATTTCACTCACATTCTCATATATTACATGGAAATGAATTACATATATAGGAGTTTAAACAATTTAACAAAATCTAAACAAAATGGATCACATAAACATATAGAATTAAAATTAGACAGCATTGAATAAATTCTAGACTTGGTATTCAAACAATATACTAATTTATTCCTTTCTCAATTATTCCTAACTCCCTTAGTTAATGGAGAAATGAATTTTCTACAACACCTAACTTGTTTCTATAAATTTCAAATTTAGATTACAAATTTCAAATTTATCCTTTCCAACACACTTAGTAAATATGTTTACCACATTATCAAGTGTATTACAATATTCCAAGTCGTTTCCTTTGAGTGCATCTTCTCCCAAATACAAAATGGTAATGTGTCTCAATATGTTTTGACCTGGCATGATACATTGGGTTGTTTGCCAATTTTATGGAAAGTTGATTATCACACTTGATGGTTGTAAGTACTTGTTTCTTTTCTCCAACATCTTCAAAGATATGTCTAAGCCATAGTGCTTCACAAGTAGCACTATACTCAGCTTCTATGGATAACAGGGAAACAATCGGTTGTTTATTTCTTCTCCATAACATAGCTCCATATGATACACTGAACATATACCCAAATATTGGTCACCTGTCATCTAGATTTCCATGTCAATCAAAATTAGAATGACCTATCAACTTAACATTAAAATCATCAGTATATTTAATACCAAAATCAACAGTCCCTTTCAAATATTGAAGAACTCGCTTTACTTCTTTCCAATGATAGTTACGAGTCTTAGCCATAAATTGACTAAATAGTTGCAGTGAGATAATTCAAACTTCCCACTAATTATTTATACAAAGTATCGTTTACTTCCTTTGTATCATCATTACTACTGAGCTTAAAATTTCATTGTAATGGAGTAGACACTACCTTACATTCATTCATATTAAACCTCCTGAGTAACTCCTTTGTATATTTACTTTGTGTGATCAAGGTCTTATCATTGTCCCTCCATACCTCAAGGCTTAAAGAATGGTGTAATTGTCCAAGATCCTTCATCTCAAATACCTCTGACAACTGTGTTTTCCCATCAAATTCCATCATTGTGCTGATACCAAAACATGGTAATAGTAAAATCAATCCCATACAATGAATCGAGACGAAATTGTGTCACTCACACTCTCATTGATTACATGAAATGCATTAGGTATATATATGAGTTTAGACTATTCAACAAACTCAGGAGAGTCTCAAACAAATTAGTTGTTTTAACAATATACTAATTTATTTATTTCTCAATTATTCCTAACAAATTTATGGAATTCAACAATGAAAAAATATGATTTCAATAATGAAATTGTGTAATTTTATAAGTCAAAACAACACCATACTACTATTTCAATAATCAAAATTTGTAATTCTAACAATTTCTCAAAAAACACCATACTACTATTTCAATAATCAAAATTTGTAATTCTAACAATTTCTCAAAAATCCCACTAGACCTTATTTATCAAAATTTGTAATTCTAACAATTCCACTATTCAAGCAAATTCCGATTCCTCCGATTCCTTTTTAAATGAGAAAATAATTTTATTGAAAATTATAATTTCATTTTATTAATGAGAACTTTGATTATAAAACTTTACCTTTTAAACGTTTTGGTTTAACAATAAGGAAGGCTGATAATACAGCTTTAAGTTCAGATTAAAAAACCTCTCAAAATTTGATTTTATCGGATTCCGACGGAAATGAGCTTTTCGAAAATCTTTTTATAAAAGGCGCAGTTTGAAAACCCTTCCCACACTCATTGCTACTTCACACTGCATCTCATCACTATTGCGGGCGTCGCTACGTCACCGCCAAATTCAACTGGTAAAATGATCATTCAGTGGTCGCCGGCCGAGGTCGCGCCCTGACGACACCGCCAACATCAGCCTGACACGCATAACTCATAGTGAGCGGCCTTGCTCTCCATGCATGGGAGCGGAAGCCCTTTAAATAGTCTCCAGCCTGCGAGGTTACGTCGGTATGGCGCTTGTCTTTGAAGTTCCAGCGCTTCCTTTATTGCGAATTCGTTGTCGGAGCAACCTCGATCCTGGCTGTATGTTTTCAGAATTTTTAGAGTTGTTAGGGTTTTGAATGTACAAGTTTACTTTATTTTTCCCAAAAATGCAGGCAGCATTCATTGGAGTGGCAGGAATAAGGTGGTCTTTTTACGGTAATCTTCTTCCTTTCCTTTGGTCTGTTACCATTACTACTCGTTAGAAAGTTTTTCAGGTTAAGAGGTCAGTAGAGAGGATCCCGATGATTGTTGTTTTCTTCAACTTCATCGTTTGAGTTGAAAATCACATCTAGTTGTACATGAGAGATATCTCCAAGGTGAAATTGGAGTCTCATCAACATGCGCAAGACACCTAAAAGCATTACTTCCATGATCGTCACTGGGAAGATTACAATGCATCAATGAGATATCTGAATTCACAAATTCCTCAAAGCAGTAGAAGCATTCTTTCCAATTGGTGTAAATAATCAAGGCTTTGAGGTTAACGAAGTAGTAGAGAGCGACATGTTTCCAACAACACCAGATGCACTGTCGCCTCTAGTTTTAGTTGGTTGAACGCCACCTCCAATGTCAAAAACATTCATTGAGCTATTGTTGTCTATCTGATGGCGAGGGTGCCAAAAATCGCGTGGTTTCCCTGGAGTTACAGGAGTAATATCGAAGCCATCGGAAACACCTACAATAAATAAATAGTCTAATTTTTTTTTGAGGAACCATTGATAGGTCACATTCTTTAGGAACCACCAAAGCAATGGAGAGATGAGAAAATTGATTTTTTCATCCAAAGAATAAAAAAATAAAGAAAGATTAGGTGGGTGGGAAATGCATCTCTTTCTCCTTTGTTTTTCACCCTTCTATTTTCCTCTATTTATATTTTCCTCTATTTATATGGTATTTTTTTTTAACTTTCAACTACCAAATATGATTATCTATCGATGTGGATACAAGATTTTCTGATAAAAGGGCATATATTGTTAAGAACCAAATATCAATATAGCATAGAAAAACCTCATAAAAAGTACTCAACGCCTTGAAAAAGAGATAATTTCAAATAATAAGCCTCTTCGAGGGGGCAACCTCCTTTTACCCCACTTAAATGTTCAAGTACAAGATG